>VUQG01001735.1:0-21061 GCA_015106755.1 Etia nguti | reverse complement strand
TGTTTGACTATATTTTTTTTTTTTTTTTTTTTTTTTTTACCAAAGTCAGAATTAAAACCTCTGATGGCACAGTGTGGAAATCCAAACTAGATCATTTCCAGGCAAAGGCTGTTAATTTCAATTTATGAACCAGGAATGTCTTGAGAGGGTAATGAACAGGACTGCCATCTGCATTTATAAACTAGTATAAATTAAAGCTATGACAGGCTCTAATTAAGTCTCAAGCCACACTGGATTATTATTACACTGTTTTGTCACAGAAATGCAGAAGGCAAGGACATGAAAAGAGGAAGACAGAGAGAGAGAGAGAGCTGGGGGAAAAAAAAGTTTTCACTGTTCAGGAGAGGTGGTAATAAGATAAGCTTTTTTTGCAGCATGAGCTCACAGATGGCTGTCCTCTCCTGACGTGGCCAAACCACTCCAGCTTCATTTATCTCCTCCTCACAGCATTGTCTCCATCTTTTTGGATGCCTCTCCATCCACCTGCGCTCCCCCTCCTCCTTCCTCCCTCTTTATGATGTCCCTCACAAAAAAAGAAAAAGATTTCAGCCTTCATCCGCCTCATCCGGCATAATGAAAATGTCAGACTTTCCAGGCCTTATCTACTTAACCAATGTCCACTGATTGAATTATGGCAGAATGCTTCTTTCTGCTTTTGCTGCTGATTCAATTTTGGGTCTCTCAGAGCTTTTGATGTTTGAAAAGTTTTTAAAAACTGACATTTGGACTAAATATGTCAGACTCCAGCCATTATGGTTACAATTAATAGCACACAAAAACTCCAGAGTCATGTGAGTAGTGGGACAAATTTATTTTATGTCTACTTATCTTTGGGTCACTGCTTTGCTTCGTCTTTGCCCCTCTCTCTCTCTCTGATGTAATAAAGGAAGGCATCCAGAGGATTGGCGTGGCAAAGTAGGATGGGGGGGTGATGGAAGCAGATGATCAGGAGTACAAGAACAAGAAGTACAGAAGGATTTTTTTAGTAGCTATTGTTTCTCCAGGTTTCTGGAACAACTGACACAACTGTTGAAACTCTTATCTGGCTTAAGAGAGTCTGATTGAGGGAAATAACAGAAAGAGGGAGAGTGACAGAAACCAAAAAAGGGGTTAGCCTCAGACAGGCCTTATTTAGATAGAAAAAGCTCGAGCATCAGATCAGCAAGTTTTAATGTCTCAGCCTCTCATTTCAAATGGTTTTAATTGCACTGTCAAGTCTGTCAGGTGGTTACCTGAAAATTAAGAGTATATAACCTGTATCGGCACTTTATCCTCAACACATTTGAAGCCAGTTTAAAGTTTACACATGCTGCTCTGACATTTAATGCTTTGTTTTATTGAATGCATATATCATGAAAATGTACGGTGGCAGAGGAGTGCCTCCAGAAAGCGCACATTGTACTCCTACCACACATGGAGCCTATAAACACAAAAAACCCGCTGAGCTGCCGGAGAATGCGCTTATTATGAAAGACTGAATTTGTTACATCTTTTATTTTAAGGGAGCTGAATTTTCACACTAATTCCCAGTGTTCTCGGATGTGTAAGGGACGGCTTAACACCATGCACCATCCTTGGTTTCCATGACGACCGTGATCCCTGTATGATAATCAGATTCCCACTATAGCTGTGAAAACACTCATTCCTGCCCGATCCAAGCAAATTATTACACGAAAACCGCGCCGAGGAATTCGACTGTTTGGAGATAAACACGCGGCGTGAAGAAACTCTTTGTACCTGAGCCAGCCTGCAGGGTCAGACCTCGGTGGATCTATTCATAACTACAGCAGTGGAGTAGATCACAAAAGCCACAGTATGGCGGAGGAATGATAGAGGACTTATTAGAAGCAGTGCCTGAACTACCCATTTTGTTTTTAACTCGTGGACTTATAAAAAAGACAGTGTTATCGACTCGTCTGCCTTTCACTTTTCAAAGTGGAGGATGTGGAAGGAGACGAAGCACATTTGTTGTGTGCTTTGTGTGGACAGCACGTACTCAACCACATATCCCATCACTAAAACAAGATGAAGCAGGACGAGTACACCCGGAGGTGCAACACGCACCATTTTAACATAAAGCTTTGTGTCTGGCACAGCACGATTCTTTTTTTGTGTAGGGACATTCCTGCTAGTGAGAGGAGACACACACACTTACACTTCCAGCACGATCACAGCAAACCTTGTTCGCGTATGGCGGAGGATCATTTTTCTTATTTATTATTTTACTAACTTTTTTAGCAGTTTTAATATGTTTGAAAACTGTGGATGATATTTCACAGATGGATTTAACCATAAACAAGGAGAAAAAATACAATACAGAATAGATTTCATGGAAGAATCAGTGTTTAAAATCAATAAATACTAGTTAAAATGCAACACGTTGAGAGCAAAGGGTGGATCTGCTGAATGGATGCTCTCATATTAGCAAACTGTCAGACATGACGGAGCCACACTGTAAAGCATACCCTGCTTTATTGTCTGTTCTACTTTTATTCTACTTGAAACTACCATTTAAAGCCATAAAACCAGAAAACATTTAATTGGTTCATTAAAACATTTTTTTTTTCCTGTTGAAATTTGCATCTAGAGGAGTCGCCCCCTGTTGGCCACTAGTAAGAACATTTAAGGGACTGGTTTTAATTAACCACATGGATGATACGTCCATATTTGATACATCGTTTATGGCAACAATGGTATATAGGACAGAATTGCTTTTATTCTTTGTGGCACAGATTCAGCAAGGTGCTGGAAGCAGCCATCAGAAAATGGGTACATTGTATTCATAAAGGCATGGATATGGTCAGCAACAATACTCAGGTATGCTGTGACATTTAAATGATGCTCAGTTGGTCCAAAAGTGTGGTTAAAAAACAATATCTAGCAATATCCCAGCTTTAAACCACTGATATGAGGCAGGATGGATCCATACGTTCATGTAGTGTATACGAAATTTTGATATGGCCGTCAAAATATCTTAAAACCTTGAGATGGTTGTGTAGGAAAATCCCAAAAGCAGTTCCTGAAATACTCAGCACCAACAACCACGCCATGTTAAAACTCAGTTAAATACATTTTTTTTCCCATTCTAATGCTTCCTTTTAGCCTCAGCAGGTTGTTGTGTCCATGTCTGCATGCTTAAGAGTTTGTAAATAAGGTAATGGCTCTTAGTCTTCTACTGGCCTGCGTTCACACTGTACTTAACAATCTGGCCCCAGGCATGGGTCACTTTATCTCACAATCTCTATTCCTCGCTCATGCTTGCCTGTCTCTCTCTAGCTTTTGAAAAGCTCTCTTGCAGAGCACAACGAGATTAATGATCTTGTGGATTTTGTGCGCAAATTGGGGAAGCAGTCGAGCTGGACTTTAGGAGTCAAATGCACTCTATGGATTGCGTAGTGTGAGTGTGGGTACGCCCTTAGTGATGACCAATAGGTTAGTTTTGAGACTACCCTAAAATTTGCCTCATTTTTTAAGAAGAAGAAGAAAAACCAGCATAATAACGGCATCATGATAGCAAATACAAAACAGGCAATGTGAAGAGAGCAAGATGACACACTACACAAAAGAACATGGAGTTTATATTTGATTATAATTTAGAATAAGAAAATCTAAAAAGATTTGTATTGTTATTAACGTGATTAATAAGTAAGTGAATCAAAGACATCCAGTGTGGTTTTAATTGCATCCTTTCTTATTTCCAGTCACTAAGTTGTTTCTTCTTTTTTTCATCTCGCGCTGTTAGTGAGAGAACAAAGGGCTTACTGCATGAATTCTTTTCACAGGCACAGAATTAGCCCTTTCACATTTATCTCCAGCTCAGGCTATGACAACTATAGATCCTCTCTCCTTTGCACAAGACAAATGACCTTATTACCACAGCGGACCATTCAAAATAGGATCATGTCAGGCATGGCAAAACGCTTCTGAGAAAATACAGACCTGCTCTGCGAGCCGTGCACTGTTTCTCAGGGAAACCATCAAAAGCACATTTTACAGACCAAACGAGTTTTAGAGCTTGTTTGGGCTTTCAACACACATCAAGGGTCTCATCCAGAAACACTGGTGGACTAAGTGGCATTGTCCGTTTTTTGTATAATTCAATACAGCCCAGACCTTTGTGAAAGAGAAGAGATTTGCTGCTGAGGATGCATTTGTTTCACCATAATGAAGTTTTTCTGTGTACTGACAGAGAGATGCCTGGAGGGCAGCAGTCCCTCTCTGGTGTACTGTGTGTCGCTGTAGGTGTGTATGGGTTTTTCTCTACTTGTGTTGTCATAGCTCTAAGGGGGCAGGAGAGAGAGGCCAGGCACACAATGTTCCCCCTTGAGGAAAATCGGTATCTGCATGCATAATTACACGATAGGATAGGATACCCAGGATTCATTGTCCTTGGTTATGTACATAAAGCCCTGAAGCTCTCTACATTATCTACAGGTCACTATAGCTTGCCTTGTTAAATAATTCATGCTTGCAGCTGCGTGAGTAAGCAGTGAAAGTGTGTAAAGATCCAAACTGTTTAGTAACAGGTAAACTCGCCTTTCTCTGTTAACAATCGATTGCGAGTGATTTAAGGGGAAGTTGGGATCACACTGACCTCCGGAGGTCACATCAGTCGTAGTCCTTTTAGAAGGTGGAGTTCATTGATTTGCATCTGGACAGATCTGCTGGGGACAGTAAGGTCTAATGAGCCCAACGTGCATTAGTGTCCAATCACAAACTATCAAGGCTGATTCATAATGGCAGACCTTAATAGCATGACTGATAGGCTAATAGACCAATCATATTTGTGTCAATCATCCCAAATAGGCTTTCTCTTTACAGGGGATTCAATTGATTTACATAAAAATGGATGGAAGGAAGGTCAGAGTTTTCACTGTGTTACAAAAGGAAGAAAGTTTTTCTATGGAAAGGACACATATTATAGACTGAATGTTAACTACTTTAAGAAACCTTGAAGCATCACAGAATAAATATGAGGAGTCCCAAGGTGATAAACAAGCATATTCAAATAAAATAGGTGGGTTAAGCACACAGGATGGGCTTTTTGTAGTGGGTTGACTATGCACATATGCACAACTGGTCCGCGTGTATAAAAGCAACTAATCTGTGTCACCTTATTTGACAGAAGTGGCTCCATAGTGTAATTGTTTAAAAATGTGTCTTCGATTCTTGGAGGAAACACAAATCCCTTTGGGGTTGTGTCAGGAAGTGCATCTCAGCCAAGGCAAAGATGTGGAGCTGCCTGCTTTGACAACCCTTTTTGAATAAGCAAGCAACCCTAAGTAGCTACCTAATTTGATATTTGGATTTCTTTCTTCCACATCCAGAGTAAATTTTGACAGCAAATTTTTTATTTAGTTTCAGTCATATTCCTTTGACTAAAACAACTCAAATTTAAGCAGCATTAAAGTTAATTCAGTTGACTAAAATATAAATTGTAAAACTGAGTTTTATGTTTATCGGTGCAAGGTGCAAGTAGCTAAAAAACATCTTATTTTCTTTGACATCAAACACAAATACATGGGGCCCAGGTTACTGTTACCCAGGGGCAGATCAAATGTGTGCATTTAACCTTACTGCACGAGGCGAATACTTCTGATTGGATGACTTCAAAACTCATCCCGTCTTACCACACAACTTAATTAATTCTGATTGGATCTAGACGAAAGTGTCAATACGTGTCATCATAGTTTTTGTCCTCCTGCATTTGTTTTTAGCAAAACCTTCCATGAAAGTTGGAACTTCAGCATTGCATTAGTTCAGGCAGCCGTGAAGTCAAGCCGGTAGAGTTTATTTTAATATCGTCCTTTATCAGCTGATGATTGGTCTTGCTTCTGCAAGCTGCTTTGCAACCCATCTCTACCCCAGTTCCTCCTCTTGATATTGTGTCTGGTTTGATCAATGTCATGTTTGTTTAAGCTTGTTCTGCCTCAGGCTTTGCATGCATGCACATGGAAGGATGGAGAAATATCCAAGATGTGCTGCCAAATATCCTTAAGATTAGTGCAGATGGAAGAAACCCACTAGAGAGCTTTAAAGGTAAATTACAGGTGGCATAACAAAAAACTAGACACCTCACAAATGTTTTATAAGCTACAGGAGTAGTTTAGTGTATTCTGAAGCCATAAAAACATCTAGCCCCACCCACAGCACTACCCATCACTTCTGTCTCATAGGTGGAACCACTGTGGACGTACACTTCCTGAACACAGTGCTTCATAGGACAGATTTAGCCTAAGTGAACTTGTTTTCCTTTGAGTGACTCGTCAGATCATTCATCCTGGCTTTTGCCCCTCAGGTGAGCCACGCTCCTCACTCGATGTTTATGCAGGTTGTCAACACCTGACAGCAGCCCAAACAGGACTGGCAGTTGGTTTTCTCTTTGCCTGATCGGTCTGGACTGTTGGCCCACAGCTGAAGGTCAGAATAGGGCAAACACCCACTCACACACCCTCATTCGCATGAAAAATCGGGACAATTTAGAAGGAGATTTTTGGAGGAGCCGTGAGACATCTGGAAGACTGGAGGATGCTGAATGAGGTCCAAATAGACAGAAATGGATGAAATCAGGTCTTGCATCACGCTGATCAAGATATCTGAATATGTACACTATTTCTAAAAGAATTCCTGCTTATAATATTCAGATGTTTGTTTCATTAACATAGTATATTCATTAAAACATCCACCAGACTTTTTGATCCACATCTTCACTATTGCCTCCTGAAGTTTGATTTTAGTGTCACGTAAAAACAAATGAAGCCACGCTGTCTGTCTTTTCATTCTAGTGTCACTTCCCTAAACTGAAAGACTCTGTAGCACCGAGTTACGGCAACAAATTTTCACCCTGACAAGTGGTGCACTCAAGTGCCACCTCCTTTGTGTTTTCAAAGCATCGTATGAGAGCTAAACAAAACTCTGTCTCGACTAAGCTCTTTAACGGAGACAAAGCGGTTGTCATTTTTCCTAACACCACCTAATTCCCCTAAATGTCACAGGAATGCGTCGGGCTGGTGCTGAACGGCGGCGGCAGCGACAAACGTGGTAATGCTCTTTCCCTCTTGGGTGTTCGCTCTCTTTTTTCTTTCTTTTTTTAATCGATGACTTGGCTTAGTGCTCGTACTGTATATTTTCTCCACAGGATAGAATCAGGCAGGTAAGATTTAGCTCAGATTGTAAGTTTACCGTTGTTTTCCTGTGCCTTAAATGTCGCCGCCAGGAAAACAAAGTGACAGCGAGAAACAGTGCCTTGGGATCCTTGTCACCTCATAAGATGTTTTTACATCTAATTTAAAGAAATAAAGATATCGTGTCTGGAATCTGAGCAGGTTTTTGACTTTCACCCTCTTGTCCCGTGCAGTTTTGTAGATCGCCTGCAGTACTGCCTTCTTACAGGAAAGTCATTTCTAAACAAGTGTGGCTATTTCTCCACACTCCCTCGTGGGATAACTAACAGCTTGTTCAGTCAAGGGTTATCAGCTGCAGATGGCTGAATACAATAAACATGATCAAACATGGGGGTGGGTATTTTGAGACTGTTTGCCTTAAGCCAAGTCATAAGATGATGAAATCCCACCCCTCTTGCAAGATTTCCTCATTTTCTCTCTGAATTATTTTAAGCGTTTTGCGTCAGTTTGACCTTTTTATATCAAGTGTACCTTATGATTGAATATCTTCTTTCATAGCAGTGAAGGCACAGCTTCTTTACCAGCTATAAACAATTTAACTTGTGTAATGAGATGTGTGGGCTGCCCCTCACTATTAATGGCTCCTATAAATCACCTATTTATCTAAGCTCACGACTAATGCTGAGTCTCAGCCTTTCTGTCTCCCTACAGCGAGCCACCTTCAAGCTATCCTGTCCAGTAATCTTGATTAATTCTGTTTACCTCGGAGCAGTCATTATAGAGAATGGCCCCTATAATTTTAGTAGACAACTTCTCGAAGTTAGGGCTTCGACCTCGATCTTGCACTGTTCTTTTCACTCAAGGTTACTGCTTTTAAGCAGTTTGAAACTGGAAAATATTTATTAGTCTCATCCTTCCTGTTGTGGTTTTTGGTTAATACAACTTTTGTCCTACTGCAGCATGAACTGTCATCCACATATATTTCAATAATTCAAGGGAGAGTCCAACTGAGCGTTTCAAAGATGATTACACAGCAGCAAAGATAATATAGCATGCCACTCTTTTTTTTTCTTTCTAAATCTGTACAATGAAGAAAAGTAAGACTGCCGGCTCTCCAACCCTGCATCTCTATTTGCCTAATGATCATGCAGGAGAGGGTCCCACTCCAGCGACAATGCTGCCTGATTGTATGGTCCTCAGCATTAACAGAGATAGCTTGTGCCAAGCCTTGCTTATGTCTCACCAGTAAAAAGTCTTTTGTGCATAGATAATGCTTTAAAGTCTGCATTTATTTGTATAAAACCATTCTTCAACTAATCCTGCTTCACCTTATCCACTCACACATCACTGATGGAAAACAGGGGATACGAATCAGTGCACTTATGTGCCATTTTATTCACTTAGATAGAGGTCGATTGACGTCTCTGATTTGCTATTATGACAGCTTCTCTGTTGAGGTTCAGCGAGTGAAAAGAAGTAAAAAAAAAAGAAGTGCTAGATCATTGCTCTTCTACACCAGCTGCAGTGTTTATGAGGCGATAACAAATTGTATTTTAGCTCAGCATAGGAGGTGATCCATCTCTATAATCAGGGTTAGGCAGGAACTGAATGTAATGTCTTCTACAATGTCGTATATTCAATTTGAACTAATAACAAACCATTCACATTTCCACTTAACTTGTTAAGCCCCCCTGTTGTCCCACATGGTCGAAAGGGACAATCTTGAAGTTCTTAAAGAGGCTGTGATAACAAGGATGTGACGCTGGCTCATCCAGAAGTTAAAGTTCTTATTCCCATCAGAACTAAGCATAGAACAGAGAGGCCTCCAAAGGTGGAGGCTGCAAAGCAGTTTGCAGCTGTGCAGCAGCTGTGTGCTTGAAAAAGCAGTTTAAATAGGGTGCCATATATGAGATTTGCCGATTAGATGTGTAGAAAGACATCAGCTGATGTGGGATGGCGCTGAGATCAGCTGACCTGCCGGCAACTGTGATTGATTTCTCTACCTTTATAGCTGGAAACGTTTCTTTTTTACTTTTACTTTATACCTGAAGATCACAGTATTTCCTGTAACCTATATTGCCCAAAATGTCAGACAACAAAGAGGAGAGACAGAAGAAAGCCAAAAGAGAAAAACCCTGAGCGCTTGGCCCTGCCACTCCCTCCTACATTGATTTCAAATGGAGCGGTGTAATAGACCAATTTCAGCTGTGCCTGGAGCAAACCAGTCCCTTTATTCGTGTACTCTGGTTTCTTCCTCTTAGGCCAAATTGCACAGGGAGTGATCCCCCCTCCCTGGCAGGATAAAATGAAAGAAGATGGTAGAGCTCTAAGGTTTTGGATAGGCACAGCAGAGAGCCCACATTATAAATGATAATGGAATGTTTGTATGCTCGGCTCCCGCCCCGCCTCATATTGTTCATTCTGCGGGCTCCCTGGGAGCTGCACCTCACTCCAAGGTCACACCGGCTTAGCTGGGGCCCACGCTTACAGTATCTGGGTCCCTCTGGTGGAGTAGGGTAGGTCTAATCACAGAGACAGCTGAGGTAATAAGCTCTGCTTCATCCGGCTGCACACAGAGAGGAGGAGAAGGACAGAAGAGGATTGGGATTCAGACCATGGCAGGGGGGCTGTTTCCTTCATTTTCTTTTCCTCGTTTTTGAGAAATAGCTTGGCTACAAATAGTGTAATATAGATGTTCACCCAGGCTCTATTAACAAGTGTACTTCTCTGCAGCATAATAGTGCTCGTTATTCTTAATGTTAGGATTCACTGATTTCATAAACCTCCAGCATGGTTTTGGTGTAGTTAAAAGTAGTTTCAGTGTACTTACAGAGTTTTTAATGGTTAGAGTGGACCTTGGGGGGGTAAGCACCATCGGTACATAAACAGTAAAAGCAACAAATGTGGATACTGATATTATTACTTAAACCAATTGACACTCTTATTGATACTTCCACCCATATTTTGGTAGAAACAAAAGGACGTAACAGTTGTTATAGTTAATTCTGACAAATTAGTAACCTAATCTTTATACTATGCAGGTAGGAGGATGTTAATCATGCTATAAATGAAACGGCTATGAGCGATAATATAAAAGTTATTTCTAGTTGTCAGGATTGGAAAGAGAGAGATTGGAGTAAGGAAAGCAGTCCATGGGAAGAGTGTGGCAGTGGCCCTTTGATGCTGGATCCTTCGTGGATTCAGTGCTGGTTGAAAATCTCCAGCATTGATGGAAGTAGGGCACCAATGATCTTGCAATGACCTTGTGGCATCATGTACAGTAAGTGATAACTCCTTCAGCCTCTGGAGGGGGAGGAGCTGCTGTTGGACTCCTGCCCCCATGTTCAGCAGATGGTGGTGCTCCTTTGGCCACATTCAGGAAGAGTTGCTTGTTGCACCATGCTGCTAGCTGCTTTACCTCCCTCCTATGATTTACTTTTGCTGATGAGACCCACAACTGTCAGCAGGGTGGAGAGCAAGAGACTCAGAATGTAGCCCTAAAGTAAACCTTTGCTCACTGGGATTGGGCAGGAATTGTGGCTGCCTACATTGACTGGCATCAGGAAGTCTAGGATGCAGTTATGGGTGCAAGTGGTCACTTCCAGGAACCTCACCTTCACAACCATGATTTCAATATATGACCAGTGGCTCTGGGAAGACCCAGAGTGCCTTAGCAGCATGATTTGTTTACTGTTGGCTTAAATGTTGGCTTTATAGTGATAGTCCCTCAGGCTGGATCATGTTATCCAAAACAAAGCCATGTCTCAGTAAACACATAGATGCAACAGTCTCTTATGTTATGCAGCACAGCTCTTGAAATCGACAACATCGGGTACTCCTTGGGAGCTGTCAAGTGGAGCAGACCCAATGCAATAATATTTCCCTGCCAGCTTTTGCCCAAGCATAATAAACATTTATCAGGCCATGAATGCATTTCCCCTTCTTGGACTAATTCCACAGGAAAATATACACAATGAAAAAATGAACTTTTGTTGCTAGGAGAGGAAAACACTGGGCAGCCCACTGTAAACCTGAGTACCGATGAGAAATACAGGCCCTCATCTGGGTACCGCACTGTGGGGTGCCCACAGAATTCCCTCTACAAGGCCCAAAAGCGGAAAATTGCAATGAGCTAGTGTATATGGGCCATACACCGGTTTATATAACCCCCTAACCCCCCCCCCCCTTAGGAGTTTGTTGAGGAGGTGCGAGAGAATTAATGCATAGATACCATTGACGGCACTAGTTGCTTGTTTGAATTTGTGTAGTCTGGAACCTGAAACAGTTTAATACTGATCCTCCGTAACCATCCGTAAACATAATACATATTCATTATTTTTGTCACAGAAAATTTGGAGGACACTGGATCAGTTATTTTCTTCCTCTGATGGCGCTCCTGAGTGAATCCAAACAAGCGTGGTAGATTTAGAGCACAGTAAACCTCAAAGGGTTTTAGATAACAGAAGCCAGTAGAAGCATATCTGCTGTATGAGATAAGAGATAATGCACAAGGAAAGTGATGCCATCGCTTGTGTAACAAAGAAACTAAGGCAAGGTGAGATGGAAATTTTTTAAAGCACACAGTGCAGTAGTGTTGTATATAAAATAGTCCATAAGCAGCAGGATTATCGCGTATTTGTTTTTACCTACATGGAACATGAAGGTCTCTTGAGATAGATTTTCTTCATCAAAAGTGACCTGATCATAGCCTGACTTGACTGCAGTTTTCAAAAGTCTAGTCCTGTAGTAGTGCTTTCTTCCAAGTTAGGGTGTTTAACATGAAGAATAGACTCTGGGGATATTTAAGTAAACTCTGGGGACTTTCATATCTGTGTGATTATGAAGAAGTTCTCACTGTATTCATTTAATGGCTTGATTGGATTCACAGTCCCTGCAAATGTCCAGGTCTGGTATAACTTTAATAATTACCAGACCTAGAAAATTGGATCGTGTTACCTTTGGAAAAGAACCTCTCTGTTCTCAGCTGTGCAAACTGGCAGCTGGTGTTACTTCATAATTTATATATATGCCAGTGGATTCTGAACAAGACAAAAAAAAAAGTATAGCACCCCAAATGTCAAATTTCTATGTGAGTATTTTTATGATTTATTCATAGTGGTCTGTGTTTATGAGATCTTTTTAAAACGCCGGCTCTTCTCAGCCCCTTGTGTAGCAACATTAGTGCTGTCAGATGGGGAACAGCAGTGAGGATTTGGACAGCCTGCTTTTGTGTGCTTTGACCTCAACTGGACTAGAGAGTTTGGCTCTGTGTGGCGGCAGTCGGTCGGCCTCTTCGCTGCCTGATTGGATTGGGCCGCAATTGAATGACACAACTGTTTGCCGGCGCCGGGTGGAGGCCGACTGGCATTCTGTTCGTGCCAAACTGGCTCTCTCCTGAGACGTCTCGCTGGGAACGTGTCCCTCCAATCCAGCTCCACCTCTCAAATCTCCTGCTGTTTACCAAAAATAAGAATTATCACAGCAGCTCTGTCTGGGCACAGGTTGTCACTTCTCTTTACTTAAATTACCAAATGGCACTCATGCATAGCTAATTTAAGTATCAAAAAAAATCTTGATTTTTTTTTAATAAGACAGAAAAAAACAGGGCATAACAGAGAGGGTGGTACACAGCTAAAGAGGGCCTGTGATGCTCATTTCTGGCTCTGTATTTTGATTCTTGGAGTGTGCCAGAGTTACTTTGCAAGATACATACACACACACACACACTTCAAAATAATCCTTAGTTTATATATGCATGATCTTGGTTCTCAGTTTAACTAGTCAAGCTCCATTCCCCCTTCCTTTAGGCTTACTCTCCTCTAATTGGCAGCCCGTTCACAAACAAAAAACTCAAACAGCAGGTGAGTGGTGGTTGAGCTCTTACAGGTCAAGCTTTGTGCCAGGGAATGACCACATGAAGCATATCTACTCTAAATGACACAATACAGAGCCAAGAGTAAAAAGAACTACTTGAAACTCAGTGTATAAGGATTATAATATTAGGCCCCTTTAAAGTTTTTTGTTCCTTGCATTTTAGATTAGCATCCCTCTAAACCCCTTCATCATGAAGTTGTTGAGTTTGTCCAACTGGCTCGCTGAGGTGCTCTGCTTTCTAACCAGAATAGGGCAAATGAAAGGCATCATGATGGGTTACTGCTGGGGAGGGATGTCAGAAAAGATTCCACGCTGGTGCTGGCAAGCCTTGACATTCCATCCTCCATAAGAAGAAAGTAATTGGCCTCCTAATTGCTCTCAGAGGCATGTTTCACTGACCGAGCCACTTCCCGGGACTGCCCTCTGCCTCAGAACAAGTCCAGTGTCAGCCTTGTGTGATCTGACCTGAACAGGAGAGAAAAAGCAGCGCTGGCGTCCTCCTTCCTTAGGTTTTCATTACACTCCCTCAGTCGTGCCATTCTCCGTCTGCAGCTCTGTTTTTATCCCTCAGGGGGCACTCTCTGCTCCAGCCCAACATCCTCATCACTGAACTGTTAAATCGCTCTCGGATCAATAGGAATTACGTTTCTAGAGTCTTACAGTCGTCACGGGAGACACACCTTCATGATCTTGTTGGATCTTGCTTTTCATCCATTTTAAAGCTCCTTTTTAAGCTTACAACTAAATGAAGTAATATTGACAGAACTTTTTTTCCCTCTGGCCTGCCAAAGGTGAAATCCAAGAGAAACAGGAAAAGCAAACTCAATACTGCTTACTCTTTTCGTAATGCAGAGTAATAATTATATTATTTCTACAACTTTGCAAAAGATGTTTTTGGCTTAAATCTCTTTTGATTTGTGGGTAAAAGGTTAAAAAGAAGGTTGAGATAACCCCAAGAACAAGAGAGAAAAGGAAACACGCTTTCAGAATGTGCAAACATGCAATAAATTTCATGTTTACAGAACATCGGATTTCAGGAATCCATCAGCCATCACCACAGTCATTGTTTAAGAACATACAGTATAAACACATAAACAAGCTGTATAGTAACCAGTTGTGCCATTGTGGTATTTCTGGGAAAATTGGTTATTATATACACCAATAAATTCTAGATATACTTTAAACATATTGCAGGTCTACTTTGGTTCCCCTCTCCCCTCCTAACCGGTCACGGCAGATGGCTGCCCCTCCCTGCTTCTGGTTCTACCCGTTAAAAGGGAGTTTTTCCTTCCCGCTATCGCTAAATACCTGCTCATATGTGATCATCTCATTGCTGGAGTTTTTTGTTGTAGAGTCTTTGCTTTACAATATGAAGCACCTCAAAGTAACTGCAGCTGTGATTTAGTCGGTTTCCTGGTGAATTAGGTTGTATTTGTAGCTGTATCTGACCAAAAGTAACTGGATTACACCACATTTCCATCTAATTGTATTACAGAGTACAACGTAAAATGTTATATTTAATGGATTCTAGTCCAATGAAATTCACTTGATTGGTATTCATTCACTTTATTGAGTAAGTGGGAGGGCAGCATGCGTGTGCACATTTTACATAAATTTTACATACATTTTTTTTACATAAATTGCTTAAAAATACATACTTATACAGTCTCCAGCTCTGCTATATAGAACTGCAGGAAACAACAGTGCTCCTTGTGTTGCCTTACTGCCTTTATGATCAGCTCAGCTGTGTGTGCATGTTCTGCTTAAAGTGGTCAGCAGCTTCCAGTGGATTTCTAGAGAAGAGGAACATCAACTAGTCCATGTGTAGGAAGCTCCGATATGTAGGCACAGTTTTGTTCCGAGAGCTAAAGCACATGGGAAAAGCATCATTCCTGTTAAACTCTGCACACACTAATAATCGTGTGCTAAAAATTTTATTCTTATTTCCCCGTTTTAATCAAAGCATGTTGACTTTTGCAGTGTGGCTGCTAGTTCTGCTGGGAATATGAAAAGGTAGACAAAAGGCTCAAGTGTTCGCAGCATCTGTTAGTCATCTCACGGCTTTAGTCATCCGTGAAAGCTTTTGCTCTGCATCTGAATGAGCAAACATCACATTTGAATCCATGTGGTGTCTTTTCGCTTGGTTTTTTTTCTTTTTTTTTGTAAAAAAAAAAAAAAAAATAGTGTTGACAGAGTGGCTATAAACAGGGCGGGGGATCGTTGAAGCCAGAAGACTCAGTGACTCATAAGAAGCCATGACAGAGAGGTTTATATAGGGGGAGATTTCAGCGACCCACTTGGAATTAAGACTTCGAGTGAAACTGGATGTGTATGGATGTGTTGGGTCTGTGCTTGATCCGCTCTGACAGAGTGGTGTGTCAGATGCAGCTCTCTGAAAAGTACACAGATTGGAGTTTACTTAGACAAATTCTGTGGCAGAGCTTCCTCTGAGGCCGAAATTATCTCAAGTGTCACGTAACGGAGCTGGTGGGAGCCAAGAAGTGAAAGACGGCTGCATGAAATGTGAATGATGAAAATGAAGCTCAGAATTCAAGTGAGAGTAACAAGTACTGGCTGTGTTTTAGCAGAGAAGATACCATATTTTAATTAAAGTCAAATCAAGTGTATATAATCCCAATCACAATCCAATTAATTTAATTGTGCATTTATTTTTGTTTTCCTTTCATCATTTCTTATTTGCGTTCATTGTTAGTTCATTTTAATGCTTTGTGTAGAAGAACCTTCTTCAAAACAAAATACACCTCAGGGGGTTTACACTGGCTGATTTCAATGTGCTGTATGAGCAGACCTGAGCTACATATACTGAGTGCTGTAGATTATTTGGTTAAGTACTTAAAAGCGTTGCAGTCAGCCATCGAAAATAATCTTGAATAGTTAGAAGCAAATAGTTGTTTCGCAGAGGAAGCAGACTGGGGGCGTATAACAGAATAATACAGTTATTATTACCTGTTAAATCCAGGCCAACAACTGTTGATGAGCACTATAAATTTTACAATTCCCATCTCTTGATCCCATTTTTCTGTTTTGATTAGAGCGGCGGCTTCATATTCACCTCTGGCTCGCTGTTGAAGCTTCTGCGGTATGTACCTGCCATCCTAAAACCAATCTCAGACCAAACATATTGAAATATGTTGGTTCTGATATGTTAACTTTCTTAACTCTTAAGCTGTAAGCATTAACACTGGGAGAATATGCAGAAGCAGACACCTTAGCTTGCTCTCTGTGTTTCCTGTGCTGCCTGCTGTTCGCCTTGAAACGCTTGCAGAAGTTTGCACTGTAAAATTTCGGGAAGCCGATTTAATAAACCCCTACATCTGATGTAAATCAGTCAGATAAATGGAAACTTTAAATAAAGTGGATCTGTCCGAAGTTTTGAAAACATGGAGGTGTTTTTCATAGGTAGTCACCCCCGCTCACATACAAAAAAGACAAATTCCTTGAAGGCCGTTGAAGTGGAGTTTTTTTCTTTATGACAGCAACGGCAACCTTTCTCTGAGAATGTGGCCGGATTCAAGCGTGTCGATCGAACAGTCGACCACTCGACCCCCAAACTAGCCCTGATACTGATAATGGAAACAAGCAACATGAAGAGAGGTGCACTCTCAAAGCTTCTCAGGAAACCTTGGCAGTATGTATGGTAGATGAATCATCTTATAAAATAGGAAAAGGGTAAAAGAAGTTGAGTCATATGAGCAAAAATGCAGTCTTTCACATATATCAGAGCATTCCTCTTCTGCATCTAAGACTGCTACTTTTATGATGTTGTTTTTTTGTGTTGGTATTTCTTAGACAGTTTGTTTTAAGTTTAAGTTCTTTTATTAAATATTAAATAAGTATTGGATGGATATTTTATTAAGAGTTTACTAATGAGAAACTAGCTAACTCATAAAGGACTGTGAAGGTGTTGGAAAACTCTACAACTGTCGTCCTGATTTAGACACTCAGCACTTGAATCATTTCATCAGAAAATGTATATTAGAGCCTTTAACAGAACTTCAGTGAGTTATAACCCCAACCTTTTTATTATTCCTTCCTTTATGCCAATGATATTGTGCATATCCAGAAAAAAATGAAATAACATCAAATAATAATTCCGACTTTTGTTCTTTGTCTGGTTAAACTGAGCCATAGAGATTGTTTGTGTCTCCTGAGCGACTCTTTCTGCTCGTGTAACCAAAACCGTTATGTGGGTGAAGTACTGCGCGCCTCTTCAGCACCACGGAGAGCTCCCAGTACGGCAAGAACAAGAGTTTACACGGATCAACGCAAATTATAACCAAATTTATAACAGACATGCTTGTTTTCAAATAACACACAATCCCCATAGACCTTATTTATTTTAATCACAGGACCACAATGTTCCCAAAATCTACTGAAGCGTTACTTGGACGTGGCAGTATGAATGGTGGGGAGGTGGGGTGCACTGGCTCGGCCAGAGCCAGCAGTGATAATTATCTTGTGGGCTGTGGGAGGTGGAGGGGTTTTCTGTTGTTGCCGGGAGGTACCATTGCAACAGCTGTTTTGGTTCGGAGCACTGCCTGCCAACGCTGGGCTCATCGTGGTCATGAATCTGTCTCCAAGTGTCAAAAACGGTAAGATGGTTGTTGCTGAGCTGAGAGTTTGAAGCGCTGCCAGTTATGCTACTGAGAGATGAGAAGAAGCTTTCAGAGAATTATTTTACATTGACAAATTATTTAAAACCCCTGATCAGTGGATCAGGCGTTTTTTTTAAGCCCTCTTTGACAGCTGAACCTGTTGTCACGTGAGAGGAAAGGCTATTATGCAAAAGTCATTTGCAGCACACACCTGTGTAAGCTTGGAAGCAATGAACATGATATCCTAACTTTACCCATCATATACCATTTTTCCATCCCTGCATTGCACTATCATGGCTGTAGTCTTTATTATTCAGGAGCGATTTCAAACCGGCTCCTTGATATGGTTGCATCTGATCCCAATCTACAGGCGTGATGCTCACAGGAGCAGCAATCTTAACCAAAGTAACCGGCTTATTTGGCAAGTCTGTGACATGTGTAGGTTTCTGCTGGTTAAACCCAATAAAAGCTGTGCTTTAGCCACAATTGAGCTATGATTAGATATAAAGCAGCAGACAGAAATACATCTGTCTCTCCTCGCTTCCTTCCTCCTGGCCTCTTATTCTGTCCCAATTGAATGGCACGGTGATAACTGCATATTTGCAAATGAGAGAGCTTCTCCCATATGAGGAAATCAAAACCTGTGCTTGTCAGAGACAGCTGATGGCACGAACGGTAAGCTGAAAGAGCGTTGGTCACAAGTCCTGTTTATTTCAGTGTCACCCTCACAATGTAATCTGTCAAGGTGCCACCACTGTCAATGAGTTCAGTCTCACTTTTCAATCCAACCTGGCACTGTGGAGTATGATTTAACGGGGCTGTTGTGTTAAATGATAGCATCAGTGAGATCTGACAGCTCACTCCAGTTCAATGGAAGAAAACTATAGCATCTTTTATTTTTTGGGCCTTCTCGCTAACCCTTAAAGAGGGTTTGCTGGGTGTTCATTGGGTGGCACAGCTTAATTATAATTTTCTGACAGTTATTGAGCTAGTTAGACATTGGCAAGTGTGCTGTTTTTCAAACAAAGTGTGTGGGTGGAAATGTTGTGAGAGGCGGTAGGCGTATGAAAGGATGCCCAGTGGGGGGAAAGGCTTTCTAATGGGCAGAAAGGGAGCGAGAGAAACGATAAGAATGCATGGAAACCGACACCACGAGGAGATACATAAATTAAGGGAAGAGTGAAAACGCTCCTGTGAATGCTAGCAAATGAAGCGCGGTATCGTAATCATCCTAATCACTTTTTATTCTCCTCCAGTGTGCTGCTGTGATCGGCTCACATCTGTTTGAGTTGGTGGATCGGTGACACTTGGGCTGTTATTTCTGAAGTTGAAGTATTTGTCACCTTCTAATCACACTCTCACATCACTCTGTGACACCTTTATCAGATGAGGAACCTGTCACTTTTTGAACGTGCGCGCGCGTGATTGTGTGTGTATTAACAAGCAGGGGGGGGGTTTAGACATCCTGTGACTCAAAAGTGGAATCAGACCACCAATCTGTTGAAAGTGTCAATTAGATTCGAGACGTGGGTGCATGTGAAGAAGACGGGCTGATTTATTCCATCAATCAACGGAATTCTGATATTTGGCGACCCGGAATTCACCCGCTTCATGGAGTGCGCACTGGGCTTGGATAATGTGTAATTTAGCCTGCTGGCATAAAATGCCAAAGTTGAAAGCGGCACATGAGACCAGTCTTCGTCAAAGCACCAAATAAGACAAGGCAGTGTAGATTTTTATTTTCCCTGAAGATGTCAGAGCAAATTAAAAAAGAAAAATCCTGCTGCTGAGGGAAAACTTTGAGTCTGCCAGCTTCCCTTTAACACACAATTTAGCTGAAATACCTCCTCATTCTAATTTGAATTTGATCTTTTTTTTCCAAGTGACAAATCAGATGAGACGGCTCCTGTTCACCTCTTACTCACCGGCTGCTTCACCATTTCTTGTTTCAGCTAATCCACAGCTCTGTCATCAGTAAGCCACACTCCAAACAGAATGTAAAAGGTCAGTTTGGAAAGAACCCCTGCAAGGGATGTCTGTTTGAGAACAACAGTAACACCTTTGGAAAGGTGCCTTTTATGACATGGAAAAAGGCAGCAGTGACAAATAAGGAAGCGCGGGAGCTCTATTGGCTATCTGTAACCACAGAAACAACAAAGAAGCCATAATGTATAGAAATCAAGACTGCTGCAATGAACATTCTTTAAAATGTGGGGACTTAAAGTGATAACTCTCAGCATTGACGTGATTTTTTTGGTGACTTCATGTCATAGTCCCCTGATTATTTTCCTTAATAAACTGTCATTTGTTGTATGTGTCACTGAGTCCTAAGGACAGGCAGGGTGTTAAAGACGGAGGCATGAAAGAGAGGGAAAGGAAGAAAAAAAAATGAAGCTGGAGGGTGGAAGCTAAGTAAAGTCAAAGCCAGGGAGCATTTGTTGTGAGTCGTTCCTACTCTGAGCTAAGGGCTGAACAGTCATATCTGTCTAATCACAAAAATGAAGATGTCAAAAACGGGGAAATGTGGGATCAAAATAAAACGAGAACTGGCACAAAAGAGCGGTGGGGGATAAAAAAAAATAGTCGTTCCCTCTTGTGAGCTGTAATTGATACACTGAAAAACTGCATGTTTCAGTGTATCTGGTAGTGACTCTTACCAGCGTCACTTGATGACTTCTCAAATGAGTGAGGGAAGAGTAAACAGAAGTTAATTAACTCTATTAAATTAATTGATCCTTAATGACAAACCTCCTGCTTTTTCCCATTTTCTTGTATTGTGATGTGATCTTCTTGCGGTTTAATGATTATATTGTTATTCTTGGTTCTTCATAGCACTTTTAACTACAGCCTTCCTTCACCCAATCATATACATTCATATAAGTGCTTAGAACCTCGTCTAAGATTCACACACACACACAAAACTCAGGGTTCAGGATCTTGCCCAAAGATACTTCAGCTTGCAGACTGGGGGAGCCGGCGATCAAACCACCAACCTTCTGATTGGTAGACGACCCCGCTCTACCCCTCAGCCCCAAATTGTGGCTGATTGTTAGTTACTCTGATTTCCACCCATCCTATCCTAAATGTCACTGATTTGACAGAAAACAACTTAAAATCTCTGTATTTGTTCAACACGCCAGGGTCCTGTTTGTGGACTTTAGTTCGGCTTTTAACACCATCGTGCCTGAACTTCTCTCCTCCAAACTCTCCCAGCTCAGCGTGTCACCAGCTATCTGTCAGTGGATCACCAGCTTCCTGACAGACAGGAAGCAGCAAGTGAGGCTGGGGGAGATCACCTCTGAAACTCGGTCCCTCAGTACTGGTGCCCCTCAAGGATGTGTCCTCTCACCACTATTGTTCTCCCTCTACACTAATGACTGCACCTCCAAGAACTCGGCTGTTAAACTCCTAAAGTTTGCAGATGACACCACCGTCATTGGCCTCATC
>VUQG01001732.1:19652-62457 GCA_015106755.1 Etia nguti | reverse complement strand
AAACTGGGGGTGAAACTGGGGAACCCATGGCACACCCATGTTTCTGCCACCTATGTTTCTGTTCGCCATCTTACAATGCTGTGATTGCAGCCATTCCCCAACTCTCTGTGAATGGTACTCATGGCCATTGATCAGTGGCCATTGATCAGTGGGTTTTGGTCAGTGGTTGTTGATCAATGGTCATGAGAATTTGCATAATTAAGATTAAGGAACTGACCTCCCAGCCTATTGTTCCTTCAGTGGCCTGGTTTCAGTCATTATGCAAATGTACTGTTTATAAGATTGGGGAAACCTGCAGTCAGCTGAGACTGAAGAAGTCACTTGGATGAGTGACGAAACGTTTCTCCCACAAAACGCTACGTCCAGATGAACAGAATCAACTTTTGGAGATTAACTCTTGTGAGTTAACAGCATTAAAGCTGTTTTCAGAGTTTATTCCTTTATCCCTGAGTCCCGCATTTGGATTCACAAGCTGCCTTCCTCACAGACAATCTTTGACATCTGTAGTAGCAGCTCCTTTTAAAGGTTACTAAACTGATTTCACAATGCATAATATCAGAATAAAAAAAAAAAACTTAACATCTCATATGCCACAACCACAGACTACATATACAAAGTGGACACAGCCACCATAACGCCACCTGTTGGTTTATGTACACCCATTTTGAAACCCATAGTTTAGCAATTTGGCAAATTGGGTTTTGAAACCAGTAATAATAACGAAGCAGTGGATCTGATTGACAAATCCAGGATACGGCATACTTAAATTTTAGGAATTTGTGAGTCACCAGAGCAACAATAAGGCTTTCTCTAAATGGCAAATGTATGCTGTGTTAAAAAACTCAAATAAAGTAATAGAATGAATGAATTCATCCTGAAAGTGTTTATTGAGGTCATAAATCCCACGAGAAGAAGAATCATCGTTGTACAAGTGGAATGTTTTTTGCAATTAAATGAATTGGCTCCTGTTGGACATTTCCATATTGGCTCCTATTTTTTTGTATGCAGTCTTTGGTTTGTTTCACTGTAAATCTACTGTATACAAGTTCAATCTCAGTTTGCTGCATCATCAACTGTCACTTAAAATGGTAGTGCTGAGAACCACAACTTGGCACTTCCACTCCTCTAAAACAGTTTTAGATTTTATGGCTCATAAAATGGTGCAAAATTGAAATCACTCTTTTTTCCCCCTAGTCTGAACATCGAGGACTGGAGAACAAATGGCCACTGAAATGAATCTCACAATAATGTATCAGTAAAGATGTATGATTTTTCACTTAACTTCAATCAACACACTTAAAGGAAAGCTGTGAGCACAGAGCACATGTTCAAGGCAGATGCTGCATGCGGGTATATTTAAATGCATAGTGTATGGAAAAGTCTTCCTACAGACTCTTTTCTACTCATTAAAAGTGAACATTGTTCAGATACACACAAAGTAAACCTTCTCAGACAGTTATTTTCAGCCTATTTGCTCCAGAGATAAAGAATTCTCAACCATACCATCAAAGGCCTTCACTGTCGAAGCCAAACTCATGCATATTTATCACTTTTTCAATCTGCACTGAGAGCAGGGGGTATGGGGGAGAGGGGGGGGAGGGCACTGTAGATCTACACCCTCCATTTCCTTCCTTCTATTGACCCTTTCTGAGCTCTCTTTGCATTCCCTCCTCTAATCAACAAACAGGTTGTCTATACTTTGCTCCATTGCCTTCGGCTAAAGTCACATTTTCATTATTGTGTGACATATGCTTTTGAGGCTGGAGTCTTTTATCTCAAAGGAAAGTGGCTGCTCTGTGGCACCCCTCGCTCTCATCCCAGGCTGTTGTTTGGTGCGTTGGTCACGTAAAGCCTGGAGTATTTAACTTTAAATAAAGACGAGTTAACCACTTCAGTCACAGGCGAGTTTCCCACGACTCTTCGCTCTCTACTCCAACTATGTTTAGGTAAATTGCCTTACATGGTTAATGTCTTGAAGTGAGAGCTGGGTATTTTTAAACATTGTATCATCCGAGTGAGAGCATCGTCTGGTGCCTAATGAAGAACAGGCACATAAATACGACAGTGTTTTTACCTGACTTATGAGAAACCAAATTAGAAGGGAAGGTGTCCTGTCAAGAAGATTTGTGGTTAATAAAAGAAAAACTTTTAGGATCACTCTTCAAAGCAACCATAAGGATAGCATCATAGATAGCATCACAGAGTGAGCTCTGTGCAGAGGTAATATTCTTCTAATGCTGAAAAGGCTAATGATGTTACACGCTCTGCTCTGGCACAGTGCAAGCCACCAAGGGTGAAAGACTAATTAACAACTAATTAAAAACAGGCAGGGTTCCAGATTATTTTAAAAAAACAACAACAGCATTTTATTAATCTCCTAAAACTAGTTTCTTGGATGGTATTCAAGAAAGACCTAAATTTTCTTCAAGATCATAGTTTTGTGGAGCACAAAAGTGGCAGCTGTATTTAAAACATGCAGCTCTTCACAATGGATGGACTAAGTAGGGGTTTAGGTTTTACAGTCATACATTATAGCCTATTCAGGCAAGAATAATCTCGGTGGTTGAGTTAAACCTCAGTGGGTTGAAACTAAAGGATCAATTATGTTAGTTTTGGATGTTAAAAAGAGAAGAGGTGGCGAGGAGAAGAAGAAAGACAAGTATATGTAGTTTGGACAATCCAGGGTTATTATATTAAAACTAGCCATAATTAACAAAGACAAGATTTAACTGCTATAGAAGTTGATTTATTCAGGACAAAAGGTAATTTTCTCTAGTAAACTTATGAGTGGCACATATGGTGTGCTAACAAATGTGTTAGACTACCAATTTAGACTCACCAATAAACCTAACCATGTCTTTGGACCGTGGGAGCTAGCCTGACTACATGGAAGCACAGAGAGAACATGGCAGCAAACACACACACAGAATCCACAGCCCACCAGGAGGTTCAAACCCACAACCTCCATGGTGTAAAAACAAGAATTCTAACTACTGCATCACCATGGCACCATGTATACAAACTAATATATGCTTACTAGGTTTTTGGGAACATTTAACTGTATCCCACACTTTTTTTTTTTTTTTAAATCAGAAGTTAACAACTTCTAATACTGCTGAACAGTCAAAGTTTACATTGAAAGATTTGATAGTGTATTTTTTGCAAAGTCTGGAGAATATCTTTAACTTAAAAATGTGAAATGTTTCAAATCTTGATACAATCAAGATCACAACAAAGATTATTAGTAAAATAAAGGTGAATTAACTGAAAACTTAACCGGACCTCATACAGTTCTCATATTTTCCATTTGAATTTTTAAGTGCCCCCCTCCTTCGCTCTCAAGTCACACTGACACTAGTAAGATAAGGAACTCCTGTTCTTTCTGACAGAACCTTTCCAGAACATTCCATAAAGAGAACGAATTGTTCGGACGGGCGGGGTCTCGGTAAAACAACTGTTTAATATTATGGTGAACTTTGTATTGTTTTGTCAGTGGGGGGAAACGGGAGACTTTTATGTTCCCTCGTGAAGGTGGAAGACCAGTTAAGCCTGGTGCTGAGACGGGACGCAGCAGGGGTGTGTCACATGGATCCGGCCTATTCAGCTAGAGACAAACTGAAACCCTCTGGAGCCTGCATACCTTTGGATCCAGTATCTTCTCTGTGCTCTGCTTTCAATCTCATGTAAACACATGAGTCACGCCTGCAGTGCTGCAGCATTGTGGACCAGCATTGAAAGTGCAAATTGCCAGATGGTGCACCTGCTCTGTCAGGGAGAGAAGGCTGCTCTGAACAGTCAAGGATTTCCAGAGTCATTTAGTACATTCATTGGGACCCAGTGTTTACAGAATTAGTACCAGCTCATAACCTGTGTACGAGGCATCTGTAGACCTCCCAAGGACCCCTTCAGTTCACTGTGGCATTATATCAAGTTCTTTTTTTTTGACAACACAACTCTTCTTGTTTTAATCAAAACAGAAAACAGAAGTTGGAGGACAACTGCATTGTTTATATGTAAAAGATGACGAAATCCCCTGGATCACATGTGGTTCTTCTGTTGTGGTTTTATGGGCGTTCCTAGTTGTTGAGATCACACAAATGCTGAGAGGCAAGAGTGTCAAGACTGGTTGTTTACACAGTTATTGAAGCATGACCGAGACACTTGTTGGAGGTTCAAGTTTTACATTTTCTATTTGGTTTATGCACGAAGGACAGAATAAAAGAGAACAAAGTAATAAACATTGGAAGGATTGGGGAGCTGCATTTTTAAATATTTCTTGAAAAGGGCTAAAGGTGTGAACCCCACTTTTAAAGATGAGAAATAAATTTTTTTGTTCTTGTTTTCTTTCTTTTCCTTTCACTCTGCAATGATGACAGCAGCATGCAAAGACAGAGGAATCGGGGTCCTGAACACTGGCAGCTGGTGGCTTTTCTATTATGGATGTCAGCAGGTGGGTTATGCACCTCCCCGTGGATGTAACACCAGCCCCCTGTGTCCTGGCTTTGACTTTGAGCTTTGACCCATAGTGCCCTATGGCCTAGATGGAAGACCAGTTTTCATAGAATCCACCCTGATCGGTTGGATGGACAGTGGGGTTAGTGGAAAAGGAAAACTAGTACTGGGAAAGCTGAGACCCTATCTCTGTGACATCTCTTTTTTTCATGAAGTGGCCAAGCAGAAGAAGACCCAACAAGGCTTTTGTTGGGTCAAGAAACAACAGTAGTCCTCCAATATTAAACAACAGGTTACTTCCCGCTCATCATATAAGCAGAAAATATTCTTCATGTATTGATAGATGGGGTTTAATGCATTACAATTAAAAGAAAAAAACTAGATTAACTTAATTTTATCTGTTTAAAAGAGAATTTGACTTTGTATCACCTTCAGGAAGTTAGTGGACAAAAACGAAGGTCTCCATTTTATTTTGAAACTCCAAAAAAAAGAATATGGCCCATATTTTTGGAGGTTCAAAATAAAATGGAGACCTTTGTTTCTTGCCAGAAGACTCCCCCCCCCACCCCCCTTTTTTGAAGGATATCTGAAACAACTACAAGCTGTGATCAGTGTGGCAGTTAATTCAGCCTCTTCTAAGCTGTGAGAGAATTGATTGTTCATGGACACAGGGTTCAGTGCAATAACCTAGAGAGGTATCCCACAGGGTAACGAAATGAACATCCCTTTTTTCTGTGACTGGTGAAAAATGTAGAAGAAATAGTAAGTGTGGGTAAAATGAAGTGGCCTGTCATTGTGCCCCTGTTCGTTGTTTGGCAGCAGTCAAAACCCAGACGAGGAAATTGTAGTGCACAATTCATTTTTTTCCTTCTGTTGTGATTACATATCCAGGAGAGGAAATGTAACAGCCACAATGAATCTTCTCTCAGGTTTTAAATCCACAATGCTTTCCGATACACTTGGCCCACAAAAGTGTTTGCGTGATCAGATATGTGAGTTTTAAAGCAGTGACTCCAGAAGAAAACAATGCTTCCATGGTTCTGGTTGTGGATAATAATACAAGAAGTGGTCTGTTGTAATGTGGCATCATAAAAATTAGAACTTCACAGTGGCTGGAAAATATGTGAGATGTTTATGAGAGAGGCATTTGTAATGTTGGACCGCCTGGTTTCAGATTTTAGGAGCTGGTGCCAACTCACTCAGCTGGTGTCGCTTCAAGCAGCCTTAGGGATCTTCGTCCAGTTTGATAGGAAATAGAAACAGCGTGGTGTCACGGTTTATTTTGAAGGGAAATGTGGCGGCAGCTGTAACTTGTTAGAGTCATCAGATAAGGGAGTTACGTCGTGAAAATCCACCGGCAGACACTTTTATGTCCACATGACAAGGTGATAAAATCAGCATGGGAGAACAATATCGGATTATTCTGTCAGGATGTTAGTTTAGTCTTTGTAGATCAGCTTTAATCAAACTGACTAGGTGTTTAGAGAGCTGGATTTTTTGATTAATGCTAGTGTCTGAACATGAGCCAAAACATCCCTGCACCTCATTAAACACACTTCAAGGTTGAACGGTGGGCCAATCACAAACCAACCTTAGTTTCTCTTATGCAAATCAGCCCTCATCAATTGGCTTTTTACCTGAAAGGCCAGTATGAATATATTAACTCCATGCTAATGAGGCTTGCTTTCCATTTAGTTAAAGCAGAACCCGTTCTGTGGTTGTCAGGGGTAGCTGGTGGGAGGACCCCAATCACTCATCTTGATAAATATTGAGGCAGGGACTTATACCGCCCACTTTTCATTCATCTCTCCTCACAAGAAGAAGGAGTGGGTTTCATCACAGAGGCCTGACTTCAAACCTGGTGCCAAATGCCATTGCTCTTTGTCCGAACAATGCAAAGAGCTCTTGGGTTCACTTCTGGATGGCTGCACTCACCTAACACTGTGCTGACCCACTCACACATACTGGGTTTGCAAAAGACTTTATCCCGGCAACTGCCAAGCCTCTTTAGAAATAAAAAATGGCTGGTGCTCGAACATTCAGCCAGCAATTGTCCTTGGGGATTTACCCTCTGGTATACAGTAATGGCTGGTGGCATATAAATATGGCAGAAGGGAAGTTAAAGTGTCGATCTAGTACAAGAAGCCCACCCAAGACATCTTGTGCTGGCTGACAGAGTCGTCCGATTGTCTGTGTAACTGACATACTCCAAATTCCCAGGAAAGCTGCACTCAGCATGCAAACAGCGCTCTCAGCCTTACTGTACTGCAACTGCTAGTCATGGACAAAAGCCCTGTTGGATTTATATCTGCTGTGTGTCATTAATTTCCTGATTGTTGTCTGTCACCAATTATCTACATCCAGACATTTTTAATGCGAATCACATGGCTGAACAGAGTGCGTGAGTTGAAATATATGCCTCCTCTCACGCTGGCGTCCAAAAGCAGACACCATATCTAAACATGACATGCGAGATTGCAGTGTATTTTCTCTCCCTTGGTTTTTTGCGTGTGTTTGTGCAGAGTGATGTCAACTGCTGGTGCGTGGCTGACCTGTAAGGTGACAGCTAGTATTTCGAAGAGACGAAACTTGAGCTGATAAACTGTCAATCATCCGCCCTGCAAGCCAGCTAGCTTGCAATCCCAGTGCCTCAATTAGCATTTATGCAGCGTCTTCAGATGTCACCAGCAGTCGATCCTTCACACAGAATCAACCTATGCAGTCGTCATGACTTTTAGCCTGTGACCTCTCACCTGCCCATATCAGGAGCCCCTAGTTACTTCTAGTGGACAGTAAATCTCTGTGCTTTTTCTGTCAGGAAGGATCTTGTAGAGAGTCTCAGAGGGAGGCGAGGCCTGCAGGAGATATGGGTCAGAGGATTTTTAGAGCTGTTGTTTTTACAAGGCATATAGAAAAACCATCTTCAGCCATCTTCAAGATTGAAATTATATTATACACCAGGGTATAAAAAGTCATCTGGTCCTTAGCAAGTTCTAAAATAATTTAAATACAACCAAGGAAGAAAGCAACTGCCACTGCCTGTCCAGGTAGAAAGGTTTATTAGTCCATCTCTAAGCAGTTTGGAGCCCATCATTCAGCAGTGAGAAAGACTATTCACAAGTAGAAAATATTCAAATAGGTTTACAGTCTTCCAAGAAGAGGAGGTCCCGCTGAGGTCATCCCAGCCTGAATTTGTATAATGCTCAGAGAAACTGCAAGAAACCCAAGAGCTACATCTCAGACTCAACAGTTAGTATGTTAAATGTTAACGTTCATGACAGTACAGTTAGAAGATGACTGAACAATTATGGCCTTTTGGAATGGTTGCTAAGAGAAAGCATCTTCTGTCTAAAAAGAACATAGCAGCACATCTTAGGTTTGCAAAGCTGTATCTAAACAAACCACAAGACTTCTGGAACAATGTTCTTTAACAGATGAGTCCAAAGAGGAGATATTTGGCAATAATAGATAGAGTCACATTAGGGAAAAAGTAAACACAGCATATCAGCGCAAACATCTCATACCAGCCATCAAGTACGGTAGTGGAGGAGTAATTATTTGGGCTTGTTTGAATACCAAAGTATTCCAGAGCCAAATGTGAGGTGATAAGTCCAACAGCTAAAACTCAGTCAGAACCGGGTCATGCAACAGGACAATGAACCTAAGCACAACAGCAAATCTACAACAGAATGGCAGAAAAAGAAAAGAATCAAAGTGTAGCAATGGACCAGTCAAAGTCCAGACCTCAGTCTGATCGAAATGCTGTGGCAGGATCTTAAGAGAGCTGTGCATAAACGAACGTCTGCAAACCCTGCTTATGCATATTGGGTTAGTTTTTGTTAAATAAATAATGACATGGTGCAATATGTCCTGTGCTGTTGTGCATTTCAGAGTGCATTTAAATAATTTTAGAGCCAGATGAGTACCAAATGATTTGTTTTGATGCATAAACACTTTTCAGAACAAATCATTGAGGGAATGAGGCAACTGGGTTGGTTCTGTTGTGCTGACTTAAAAAAATGGCTTGTTTAGAGGGGAAAAAATGGCATGTGCCTGCTTTTTAGTTTGTTGTGGATTTCTGTAGCAAACATTATTTTGCATGTGCTTGAAGAAACTCCATGTCACAAAATATTTCCAGTAAAGTAAAAATAATGAGTCTTAATCCTTAATTCAGAGATAGCAAATCTGTGCATATGCACAGAAAAATATGAATGTAGCCATTGTGCAATTCGATAAGCTGAGCTTACACTATACCACGTAACAGAACAAGTGATGGAAGCAAACAAGCATAATCCTTTCATAAAATCGGATTACTGCTTTGTGTTAATGTCAAACTCTGGCAAAAGAATTTTTCATAGACCTTGGCTCTCCTTGAAGAGGCTCTGTCTTTGTTCGTATTGATGGCCATTGATTACCTTTCAACATGTTCCAGAGGGGGAATAATAAAAGATTCAACAGGGTGTGTAAGATCAGACTTGGAAATGGCTAAAAACAGGCGGAGGAAGGCAGAGAAAGGCCAACTGACAGAGGAGCTGTCAAACATCTCACGGGCTGTCGGCCTCAAGCTGGAGCTCACCACATTCCCGAATACTCCTGCAGAAAATGTCACTCAGGCAATTTCATAGAGATCTAATGACACGCGTGTGGGTTTGTGTGAGCATGCATACATACACCCTTAAAAAATATGCCACACATATGCTGGTATTCATCAATGCACCACTGACCTATAGCTATTTGTACCTTGTCTCTCTGTGTGCTGACAGGCTCATGCTTTGGCCTGCCATGAATTCCTCGCAACAACAGAGCATCACTGATTTTTCTTCATTATGTTTACTCCTCAAAAAATGAAGACACTAACATGCAGGTGAAATGTGAACACAGGCAGGAAAGCTAAGGCATGTTGGCGTGATGTCGCAGTCGAATACATCCCGTTCTGCTTCTGGCTACTTGTCAGTGTTGCCCTTTGACCCTTTGATCTTTTGTTGACCCCAAGAGAATATGCATGCCATTATTCCGTCCATGTCTGGTGTCTGTGCTGTTGAATGATCATGATGCTCACTTAACAGGTAAAAATCTCATAAAAGGTTTATCAAGAGTGGTTAAACATCAGGCGAAAGAATGCCCAGTGTTATTTTTCTGTTTTCACAGTTTTGGTTCATATTTAAAACGTCACATGAGAGGTTAATGTACAGTAATATCACCTCGGACTTCTCTTGAACAAAAGCAAGAAAAAGCCTTGGTTTTGAGGTAGAGCTAAAAAGCTTGGAGACTGTGTCTCATAGCTGCATGTGGTTCAGAAAGCTGGAAAAGCACATAGCTTTAACAATGACTCATTGAAAAGTTTGCCACTTAAATGCAATCAAGTCAAAGAATGCACAATCAGGCACTTAACATTAGCAAACACTCACTCACTCTGTCAGGTTTACTGACATGCACACACTCACTCACACCATGTAAACATCCTCAACAGACAGCACGAACAGCACTATTTCTGTATGAAAATATGGGGGGTAAGTGGATGCAATAATGACTCATGAAAGGGAGTGTATCCGCTGGTCGACGCCTGCTTCCTGATCTCCGTGCCTGGTTCTGGTTCAGGCCGTGGCACATGTGGCTCATACCAGTGCGATTTAACTGCAGACATCATTTTAATCAATCTCTCCTTTGTCTCAGCAGGCTCTCAAACATGTGTGTGCCAAAATCTACATTTAACACAAAAGCATATGGCCCATTCGCTTTCAAATAAACATTGCTTCATGGCTTGACATTCCAAACGTATAGATTTGTAAGTTAATACTGTATTGAATGTGGAAGTTTTCCAGAACAGCGGGAGACTGTTGATGAGGGTAAATGATCCCGATCGTAAACACAGACCGCTGCCCCATCTGCCTAACAGGGAGATAAATGAGCCAGAATGACATTTGGCACCAGTTAGGACAACCTCCGATACGGTAGCAGAACCAGTAAGCGGCACATTAGTGAATAGTAGCTTATTTTAAATAACACACTTTACAGTTTCAAAGTTTATACAGTATAATAATGTCTCCCACAAGTATGCAAAAACCTATTTACAGTGCACCACCCAATATTCAAACCACGTTTTGTATCACAGGAGTATTTTAGTGTAGTAGTAGTATTTTGTGAGATACCCACAGCTCATTTTGTCAGCTCAACCACGCAGCAGCCTCAGGGGTTGAAAAATTAAGCGAACACGGATGTGCCAAAAACAGTTGCTCTAGTGGCCACTTGAGGCTGCCTCCAAAAGTGTGTCATTCCCAGTAGACATCCATGCTAACGAGCCCAGATTTACAGCAGAAATTAACATGTTTTTAGGCTGGTACAGAACATCTCTGTAGCTTTATAGGCAATTTCCTCCATAAAGCCATGTCTGGTGTCTGTGCTGCTGAATGATCATGATGCTCACTTAATGTATGGGGGATAAAAAAATGTATTAAGGCTTAAAGATATGGCTAATGTTTGATCTTGCTCAGCATTCAGTTTTAGTAAATGAACGGATTTAAATTACAGGCTTAGTGCCAAATATCCTTGGACAAGATACTAACTCCAATCCAAATTGCTCTCTAATGAATGTATCTGAATTTTAGACAGAAAGCACTTAAGCATAAAAAAGTGGTTGAATGAATAGGTGCGAATGGGTGAAAGAGGCAGGTTGTTTGAGTGCTCTGGTAGAGTAGAAAAGCACTTTATATAAACTAGTCTATTTACCATAACTGGGCAGGTTTCACTTCTCACTGTCCAGGGTTAATGTGGTGAAGGTACATATTTAACTTTGTGGCTTGTTGAAAGGGCACTTTCACCTCTCAGTATCAAGCATTGCTGCAGCTGCTGCCTCAAGGCACCGAGGCTTGGCTTCTTGAAAAGGTCTAAGAACTTAATGTCGTGGACTGGAAACGAAAATCTATTTTAACTTTGTTCTGATGAGACCAAACCAATAGTAACAACACTCAGACACTGATCTAAAAGTTGGAAGATTTCTTTGTCTGAGTAAAATTAAGTTTCTCGTCGAAATCAGTATACTCTCAGCATTTCAGCCTGATTCTGAAACAGCACATGTATCAAACATAGCATGAAGCAGGCCAAAATAAAGGTTGAGAGAACAATAGATACTTAAAGCAATTGAAGGCGAGTATAGCAATTATCTTTTATCACACTTGGAATCCCTAAATAGTTTTGCTGTAAGCAAAGGAGGCCTCTGTTTATTATCCGCGGCACGGAATAGAAAAGCACCACTTGAGAGTTTATTATTTGGGTTAGTTGCATTTTTCACTGTTTATTATGCGTTTTTAATTGCGGTCTGGCTGCATTCGCCTGAAGAGTACAAGAGCAAAAGGAGAGCGGGAGAGAGGAATGTTGGAGACAGCAACTTCTCTGCAGGATGTGAGGCTACACCGGGAGTCCCACGAACCTGCCTTACCCCCAGATTGGATTTCAGCAGTGACACGAGGAGGAAAATGGAAAGGGATATTCAAGTGTTGTGAAATGATCTATGTGCAGTTTAGCCACTGGTTTATTTTTTTTGTTTAGTTTGCTCCAGCTCACAGTAATTAACTGGTCCTCACATCTGGGAGCAGAAGAATCCAGACTGAATGACTGACCTTTTAAACACCCAGCAGGTGCCAAACCACCTGTGCTGTCCTCCCCGCTGGGACACCAGTCTCCTATACATCTTCCATGACTCTTCATTTATCTTTCTGGCTGCTTTGGATTGAACACATACTGCCTGACTTGTTCCTCCCCAGTGTTTTTGCAAAAAATGAGCCTCCACCTTGCTCTGTAAGACTCTCCTTGCATCTGGTGTTCAGCCATGCCAAACTTTTTTCCAGCAACCAAGAGTTCAAAATGCGTTCTGAGTCAAAAACAAAGCTGTTTACTTTCGACTTGGTGTTACTGTTACTTGACTTACTCTTACTGACAGTATGGTAGCGACCATCACACTCTGAGATGACTGCTTTTGACCAAAACCTTCCATGTTGTTATTCTTTGGAACGAAATCCTTTTTTTAATGTATTGCTGGCAAACACCTTGGTCCTGTGCACTCCCAGTGAACCTATATTAAGTGCATTGTCTCAGACAGGGCTGGTCTTTGTAAAGTCAGTGTCATAACTGTTCAAGCACTTGAGTACTGCAGAGAATGTCCCCCAATTCCAGACATATTTGTAAGGAGCAGCAATACAAAGAGAGTAGAGGTAAAAGTAGGACACTGGACACTTTTTAGCACAGCTTTTTCACATATTGTTGGGAGACTGTGACTGATCTACTCTGGTTCATATACACTAACATAAATGACACACAGGGCATACTTGTGCCAGTGTAAGCAGGAAACAGATGGTTGCTTGCTAATAGAAAATACTACAGAGTAAGGATGGCAAAAGCAAAAAGAGTTTTTTGCCTGGAACTAGGTAACACAAGCATTTAAGGCAGTTATAGCAGGGGAAAACATAGCTTGGAAGCTGTCACAGACGAAACATGGCAGCATATTAGAGGAGTACACACAAAAAAAGGGTAAAAAAATGCTACGTGAGCCCAGCTTTAATGACCCTTCAGGACTCGATTAGGCCATGAACACAGGTGTCCATTTGCAGCACATGCAAAATACACACATTTACATCATTATACAGATAAGCGCTCATCAACGATAAAGTCCTGAGCTGCTTGAAGAATTAATGTGCTTCAGATAGCGTGCTTGAAACTCTCCATTTATGGTCCTCCCTGTAGTGAAAAACTCTTTCACTAAGCAAAACAAATCTAATCCACACTTAGAAAGAGACTCAGTCGTTCAAGGCAGACCGATTTTCAGCATGGCCACCTAAGACCTTTTTAGGTGGCTGTTTGGAAACAATAATGAGAAACGAGTTGAATAAATAATGTGACCAAAGATACGAAAGATAGCGATGTCAGCTTTTTTGTTGTCATTAGTTTGGGCTTTTTTCTTAAAGATGGCTGTCACATTTAACAACTCAGAGGTTGCAAAGCAGAGACAGTCTGGACCTGGACCACAGACTGGTTCATTTATTTGGAATGAAGCAATAAGCAATAGGAAAAAAACATGAAACCATAAAAGGGAAAGAAATAGAGAAGAAGAAATGAGAATGAAAGAGAAGGAAATTGAACTTTGAAGAGCGTGTTTCTGGGCCAATACCAAGAAAAATCAAATCAACCGATGAGAGAAAGTGAACAAAATAAAACTACACCTGCTTTAGACTTCTACATCAAGGCTTCACTCATTATCTGAGTGCAGAAACCTTGCTGATGGACAGCCTCAGCTGCTCTGTGCTGCCTAATCCACATTGAGAGGTACTGAAAGGTGATCAAACATCTCCTTCAGCTACTGCACACTATCCCTCTATTGCAAAAAGGTTACTGCACCACTCATAGTTCAGGGGTATGAGTGATCCACCATCCCTTCCATGGATACACGCAACCATGCAGACAGACACACGCACAAAATTAAACCTCCCCATCTGACCAAAAGAGAGTTAAAGAATCCCTAAAATAATCTGTGTCCAGAGAAATAAATGAATAAAACAGGAGAATCAAAACCAGAGGCAGCAACAATACCCACATGCCCACAGCACAGAGTGGTATGATTAAAGTTTAACTAGGAACAGATACAGGGTACTTCTGACAGGCGGTGCTACCTCCTCCCTTTGGTAGACACACAGGAAGACAATGGATAGACAAGGACTGTCCACAAATGGAAATTTAAGGCCTGGGGCATATGGGATTATATAGAAGAAAAGGTTTCAAACTCTGATCCATCAAACAAGACTAAACAACTAACTGAATCCTCTAGCACAGTTGCTCAAGATCCCAGGTGAGGCTTATTCCACTCTGTTAGCCCATAGCTGGACTTAATACAAATGGATAATCACCCATTTGTTTAGCATTAGTGCACTACAGACATGGCATCAGTTTAACTTCATTACATCAGAAGATAATCATTACAATTAAGTTGATGAGTATTTTTTTTTCTTACCTTCAAAGGAAAGGAAGACTCTTGGCAGAGGCTGCGGGAGGCTGGAGACCCCGATGCAGAGGAAAGAGAAAGCCAGGAGGGAAAACGCCATGGCTGACACCAGAGGTGGCCTGGCCAACCCCTCCGGCCTGCCCATAACTGCACCACTCAGGAACCAAAGCCAGTCACCACTGCTGCTGGAGAGGTTTTGGAGAGAAAATAGTGAATTCTGAGAACATGTTTCCTCATACTTTAATGCTAAAATCAAAACTAAGTTAACACCATTCATGTGCCACCACAGGCGTTGTTACAAAAATTGCTTATGTACCACATAAATACCTAAGATATGTCTCAAAAGATGTCCAAGTTAAATATAGAGATAGCATTTTTTATTTTAAATCCTCTATTTCGCATGCTATTTTAAATATGATTTACCGGGGCAGTGATAGTGCCTATTCAACTATAATCATTTGAAATAAAAATCTAGAACTTTTTCTTGTGGTAATTGGGGGCAGGTTTCTGAAGAACATAGCAATTAACCTTTGACGTAGCAAGTTAAAGGTTAGCAAGTTATCCACAAGGTCATGCTTTCATATGCAATAAAGATTTACAAAACTACATGCACTTTTGGCTAACTTTGTGGAAGTGGAAACCACCATGCAAGGACCAGGAAAATTCTTAAGAAATAATAAAAGAAGTATAATAAGTATAATAAAAAAGTCCATAAAAATCCATAGCTATCCATAGAAAATATAAATCAGCTGGCTTTTTTGCACATAAAAAAATTGTTGCTAGAAGTTTACTAGAAAGTTAGTACTACTTAAGAAATTGACTGAAACCACTGGTGAACATGTTTATCAATACAGTAGCTGTGGATGGCTGGGGCTCCAGTGGTAGAGCTAGTTATCTACCGACCAGAAGGTCAGTGGCTTGATCACTGATTCCTCCAGTCCGTGTGCCGAAGTATCATTGGACAAGATACTGAACCTTAAGTTGCCCCTGATGCATTAATTGGAGTACAAGTGTGTTTGTGAATGTTAGAAAGCACTTATGAGTGTGTTGCATGATTTTGGTGAATGGGAGTTAGAAGAAAAAAGAAGAAAGAGTTCTCATCAGATTAGATGGGATTATAAAGACACTATGTAGGTACCAGCCCATTTACGTTTTTACTATTTAGCAGTGTTACCAAAATGTTGCTGGAGGTTTTCTATTAGTGGCCAACATTAATTGGAAACCTAATGGTCTTGTTTTAGCTCTGGTTTTGTATTCATTAATTCCTGACAGAAACATTTGGGTCATTAAACAGCAAATATACAAGTAGCTGAGGACTTGAAATGATTTATAGCTTTATCTATCTGCCATTTGGTATGCATTATGGGTTTATGCACAACCGAGAGTTGGTTGATGGCTTATTTCAAGCAGGAAATTTCAAAATGGAACAGATTTGACGTATAGGTTACGAAGCAGTGCAGCATCAAACTTTGTGACAACCAGTGAAGCCATTAAATTAAATTTAGTCATTTATGAACTCTCAATTTCCAGCTTAATGTCCAATTACAGTGAATATATGTGACATATGAAGACTGGTTAATTTGTACCACCCAGTCATGGGATCAAGATTTGAAATATGATTTTTTTTTTTAAATCGAACTTTGCAGGATTACAACACCCTACAGAATACAGCACGCTGCTAGTTTCAACAGCTAATTCATCAGTTTCACTGATCTAGAAATGCTGAGTTACAGAGAGAAGCACTGAACAAACAACACTGAATAAAGAAAGAGATTTAAAAAAAAAAAAAACCCACAACATGTCAGTTAAATCCCATCACTTGCTTTATCCTCGCAAATGTACGGCTCTTAAATATGGATGAGTGAAATCTGCACAAAAGGGCTGCTGGAGAAACTCTCGCCACAGCCTCTTCTCATTCCTTTTCCATAACGGGACAAGAGCAGCTCAATTATTGATAGAGGCAGGTACTGTACTGCCTGTGGGGCGCTAACTCCTGCAATGAAACACTCCGCTGCTGGAGAAGGGCTGGGCTGTTTTTAACCACTCATTTGGCCGCTCCACCACCTGTGCTGTACAAAACCACACCGCACTAGATATAAAGCAAAAATGACCCTTTCACATGCAAAAACAAAATAAAAATTTCACAGACTAAATCTCTGATGTCATGCCTTATGGATGTGCAATAAAAAATTGATGGCCAAGAGATAAGAAAGCTGCAAGATCGCTATGAAAATTTCAGTTTGGGGGTGTGGTATACAAATAGGTTAAAACATGCGTGTGAGGTGGAGTGCAGCATGACTGATATACAGCTTAAGTGGAATTCTGGTGTTCAGGTGCATAAGGATAACATATGGAGGACTGCTGGGGGACGAGATGTATTTGGCTGCACTTGAGAGAAATAAAACAGCACGGGGCATTACCAGACGGCCCCAGCCGCTGGAACTGCAGCCCTTCTCCTGCTGCATCATCCACAAGGCCTCACACGCACATGCACGCAGACCCTCCCCTTCAAGCTCAGGCATTCACACAACTTGCCCTGCTCTGGCTTCTAGATCTAGTCCCCGAAAAAACTGGTCACCCAGTTTGTACATAAAGCCCGATGTGCTCCGATTCTGAAATATTGTACAGTGAGATTTCCGCCTTCATCACAATACAATTACAGCAGTTTTGCAAGTCCTCCAAGTGTTAGAATATCGAGTATAAAATGGAACAGTTAATGCATCTTTGTGTTAAAAGCAGAAAATTGGTAAATTATTACTTAAGGCTAAAGACTCAAGACTTTGCAGCACCCTGACTTTTTCATTTATAGCTTCTAGACTTCATCAGGTCAAATACCAAACTTGAATATTTTTCACAGTGGTCCAGCTTAACTCTCATTATTAAGTTTTCCTGTAAGTATGACTTGAATGTTTCTAAGTATACAGATCTATGGTTCAAAAGTATTTTGTACCAAACCTTGTCCATGTACCATCTTTCATAACAAAAAGCATAATGCCGTTGCCATGCGTAGACATTTTAGAAAGCAAGAAAATTTAGAGACAAACCTAATTTTTTAGGTGAGAACTATATTTTCCCATATTTTTAGGTGGACTGACCTTTTGAGCTGCCGAGCTGCCGAGCTTCCACACCTACCGCTCCCTGCTCCCTTCAGAGAGTTGGTGATCTCCCCACGGAGAGGCTCTGGTATGGAAATGTTGGTCTCACAGCTGCTAAACTCATCCTCAAGGGAGTCTCATGTGCATACTGTGATATCCCCACGAGGTTGTGTTCCGACACTTTGCTATGCCACACTAAACACTAAATACATGAATGAGCTCACTCTCCCTCACACTCGTGGAGCACTGTAACGCTCCCCTTGATGAAAGGGTTTCCCAGTAAAGGATGTTTTCCTATTTGTTGCCATGAACAAAAATAATAAATTCTCCAATTAATTTCTCTGAGCTCTTCAGCCCAGAAATTCCAGGGCCTCAGTGTGCCAGGAAATCTCTGTAACACCAATTAAATGTCTTCTCACAAAGCAGGTCAGTGAGAAGAGCGAACGGATAGTTATATTTCCAGTGAGGTGTAACGATAATTGTGTTTGTTGTGCTCATTGCTTGGCTGGCAGCCTAATGAATTTTCCATCTTGCCATTTTGGAGGCTCAAAAACTAATATTGATGAAAGTGGAAAACTGCATGGATTATTGTGCTCCCATCTGCTCCTGTTAATGCTTTAAACACACGAACCACATTCAGCTATGAGACGAGTGGGAACAATTCCTCCCGTTTGGATTCAATTTGGCGTTTTGATCAATACAGCAAGAATTAAAATCACAATGATTAACAAGTTTTGTCCTAGCAGGACGGTGTGTGTTCATACCACACCCTGTCATTCGTTTGTCAGCAGCTCTATTACAGCCACACATTCCCCTGCACATATGACTAGCAGGCACAGCTAAAAGTGTATATTTCAACTACTTAAACTTTATACCAGCACATTGAGTAACATGAATCTTCTGATTTCAAACCCTGTGAATGACCACAACATTTTTTTTTTTTTTTTTTTTAAAAAGCTCTAAATAAAGAATCTATATAGTTATAGACAGATGCTGGTGGAGACTTAAACCAAAGATTTAAGCCTTTTTAGGTGAACGAAGAAATAAAAATTGTTCATAAAGTCATGTTTTCCATTTTACTGGCTGCAGCGTAATGAAGAGTCATAGTGTATTTAAGAGGAATTGTTCACCAAGCACATGAGTGGAAAATAAAGCATGACACAGAAGTCTGATGTAATACCACACATGATTTCGGAGAAGCACCGAGTGATCTGGCAGACTCTTCCACAGTCAGATTGAGTTTACTTCCAGCTCTTTTTTTTACCAATTCTCACTGGTGGGACTCTGCACCTGTTAGCCTGCTGCCTACCAACTCCTCTTTGCATCCACTGCGAGATCCACTCCACTGCATAAAAAAGTACAGTGTGGTACACGCAGAACACGCAGGTAAACCTTCTACCTTTAGAGACAGGAACACATCAGACCTTGGCCAGTGACTCACCTCTCAGGAGCTTCCTCCAGTGCTGGTCCAAGTTTAGGAAGGCAGGATCGTATTTCTCGCCAGTTTCCAGTATCCTCTAATAACACCAAAGAAGAAAAATGCTGCTATTCCATCTAAGTGCTCAGAGAGCAGACTTGACTGAGAGAGCACAGGAGAGAGGAGAGGAGAGGAGAGAGGGAGGAGAACGAAAAGACAGAGAGAGCGGGTGTCCTATTACACACTCTTCACTGAAGTCCCCCCTCCTCCTCCTCCCCCTCCTCCTCCTCTTCCTCCTCCCCACCCCTCCTTTCCACGATCGTCCTCCCTCTCTCCGTTAACTAAACAGCAAACATGCACAGCTCAAAACATCAGACAGGCAGAGGACGTTTACCTCACACAGTAAGAGGGTGAACCCCGAAAAGGTCAGGCACATTCACATCACAAACAGATTGCATTGCTTTTAATCTGTGGGTGATCCACTAGTTAGATTGCCTCCTGTGATACGAATGAAATCAGATGTTTTCTGCTCATTTCCACTTTTATGGGCCTTTTTTGTTTTCCACTGGGATTAATTTGCTTGTGAGTATTTCCTCAAACTATTTTAATTACTGGCTACTGGAAACTTTGCAAATCAAATAATCATCAGATAAGGAGCATTTTCTCTCTGAAGATGGTTCAAATATGAACTACAGTCATGCTCACCACTATGCATGACATCACTAAAGTCAAGTGATGTCTGTGTAGTCAGCTGTTTGTCCTGGCTTTAGAAAGTTTCAAATTTGCCACTCTTAAAAACATCAATGAGGTTGCCGCTAACATGTGACCCAAATCGCCCAATAAGTATAGCAATACTAAATTGTGATGATCTCTTTTAGCACTTTATCACTCAACTCATGGCATGCCTGAAAATGATGGGAAAATATTGAGTTTGCAGATCTTGAACAAAAGAAACTCTCATATTTTTAGAAAGGTCACAACATCAATAAAGATTTCACTTCGTTTTTACTAAATTAAAGGGTCATCAGGGGATCACCTATAAGCCAATATAAGCGCCATGCTTCATAAGAGGAGCTGAGAGCATTGCCACCCTCTGAGCAAACCCACTATCTTGGATAAAAAAGAAAGAATATTACTTTGTCTTTTTCTAACAAAGTCTTTAAAAGACAAAGAGCAGTATAAAAGTGATATTTTGCTCTTGCCCTTGTTATTTATCCGGTACACAAATATGATTCACAACAGGCATGAAAACAGAACTACTTTAAAGTGTGCAGATGACTCTTGTTATTGTTAGTCAAGCTCCAGGATAATGAGACCAGCCATAGCCTGTCATTGATTACTGTGTTAAATATCTGTCTGTTTTATTCTATTTCTTGGTGTCATGGCTTGGATACATATCTGTAAAGACCAAAACCAGATTAAATCAAATTGTTAAATGGTTAAAAGAGGCCACAGCTGAGCCCAGCGTCCCTGAGCACCAGACAATCACAGCAGTAGGCTGGCTCTATTTTATTTGATCACTCGCACCCTTTTCACACTGAGTCAGTCCCAAAGTGCAGAACAACAAGATTTAAAAACAGCTTTGTTCCAGATTCTCCATTATTATTTATTTGTTTTGATTCTTCACTATGTTGCTTATGCTTGTCTGTTGTCTGTGTTTGTGTTGAAAATGTGCAAGTCAGGATGGATGACTCATTTTACTGCAGACCAGATGTAAAAGCGGGTGCAAATAAAGTAACCTGAACCTGAACTTGAATGTGTAGCAATTTTGATAAACTGAAAAAAAAAAAAATAACTGTTAACACACAGTTACTTTAAATGAGCTCAGTGAGGAAAGCTTGGCCAGCATGGGAAGCTTATAAAGCTATATTGTGTAAGTAAACCCTGCCAAACCTGCTTCAACATAATTATTTATTCCAATACAGATTTTGCAGCTTCAACACAAGGCGTCAAGAAGACTTGGCCCAAAACCCGAGTGCTACAGTATGTAATATCAGGTACCACTCACAGCAAGCCTTTGATTTAACCTTGTTTCCACACTAAGCTGTAGAGAGATAACATGCACTGTTTCGATTTTTGTAAAATTCGTGTGAAAAGGTAATTTTTTCTTCCCCCTTAACTGGCTGTCACATGTCCGTTCATTCCAGGTATATGAGGCAGGATGTTAAGGATTTTCCACTTTAGCGCAGCGGTTTTATGGAAATATTTGAGCAGATTGCTAAAAATCAGAGCATAGGAAAGACAGAAAATAAAAAGTTGTGTGTGAGCCAGCTCTCTGATGAACACATCTGACAGAAAGAAAAAGTAAAACAGGGGGAGGAAAGAGGGGATCGCTGGTGGCTCAGACAGGAGGAAATAATTACCCCTCTCCTTGACAATGGAGCCAGATTTACGCCTCTCCAATTAAAGTGTCAGGATGGCCCGCTAGAGCGGTGCAGGTTTTTCATTGGTGCATGAAGACTATATTGCAAGGTCCTCATAGGTGGAGAAGGAGAAGAATAGAAAGAGGTGGGTGAGAGCAAAATTGAGATGAGGCGTATCTTTTACGGTCCCTGTGACAGAGCCGCAGCAGTAAATTAACTTGATGAGAGTGGCGAACCAAAGTGAGGCTGACAAATGGCAGACAGGTGTGCTGTCTGACATGACATATGATTATAGAGGACTTTGTCTTACAGTAAGTGATTGTAAAAGAGATGAATTTGGTCCAATGTTTTTATCTTTTATTCCCAAATATTATGATAACTCTCTTGAGTCTGGCCACTTAGCATCCAGTCAGAGTCTCTGTTACACAGACTGTATCTGACAAGGACTGTGCTGTGTTTCTGTGCGTGAAATGGGCTTCTCACTTAATCTCTTGGCCATGCACACATGTGCCTTTGAAAAAAAACCTGTCCCTCGTTAGCGGTGCAGATGTTATGCATTTGTCATGCTGATGTTAAAAGCACAGACCAAGGTTAGGGGAGGACCTCCTATGGTGTTCGCCTTATCACATGCACATTTAAGCACTTGCCAACTCACTTGGTCAGCACTAACACACTAATATACTGCCAGCGCCAGTGCTATATTTGATTTTTTAGCTTTTTTTTTTTTTTTACAGTTTTGTATTTGATGACTCTAAAAAACACAGTTAACTGAACACATTAAAGCCTGCATATATTGAGTTATTAGTTTTTTTTATGTTACCCTCAAATGTTTCAGATCTTCAAAAGATTTTAATATCATACAAAGATAATCGAAGTAAAAATTAAAAATTCAGTTTTCAAATAATGATTTAATTTATTAAGGGTAAAAAAAAGCTATCCAAACCTATCTAGCCATATGTGATAAAGTAATTATTGTTCAATCATGAATTAACTGTGATTAATCAAATGTTTTGGAAAGCTGAATTTAGTTTGACTAGCCTGATTACTCCTACTACTACTCCAAAAGCCCATTGATGACTCATCCAGGAGGGGAAAAAAGAAACCAGAACAACATCTAAAGGACTGCAGGCCTCACTTGTCTCATTTAAGGTCAGAGTTCATGATTCAGCAATAAGAAAGAGATTGGGCAAAAATGGCATTTATGGGATAGTTCTAAAGAGAAAACCACTGCTGATCACAAAGACTTGTCTCGTATTTGACACAAAAACATCCTGATGATCCCAGAGACTACTGGGAAAATATTCTGTGGAATGATGATTGCATGACCTGCCACAGTTGATGGAACCATGAATTCTGTTCAATACCAGAAAATCCTGAAGGAGAATGTTTGGACATCAGTTCACCTCCTGAAGGTCAAGCACAGTTGGGTTATGTAACAGGACAATTATCCAAAACGGACCAGCAAGTCCACCTCCGAATGACTTAAAATATGAAGCTAAATGAAGGTTTTTGACTGGCTTAGAGAAGGTCTCAGATTGAGATGCTTTAGCCGGCTGTTTATTCTCCAGTGTAAAACAATTGTGCAAAAACAAGTGGACCAAAATTCTTCCAAAGTGATGAAAAAGGCTTAAAAAAAAACAGTACAGATTTTTCGTGTCTTAACTAAATTCTTAGGTTAATCTTAAGTTAATAATTACAAATGGAATCACATTATATCTTATTGTTAATTTGTTTGTATTTGTTTATAATTTCCTCCTGGATTGTTCTTTTATTCTGTGTTTCTGGGAAGCAATTTGTGATGCTGATTTTGAGAAGTTAATTAATAATCTAAAGTAAAAAGAGAAAAGCAAACACAAATTACACAATTTACAACTAACATAAAGTTCTACCTGTGAACATGGCAGATTTTCCTGTGTGATAAAACTACCTATAAGACATATTTGCGACATCTAAAGACCTACTTTTTTCACAAACTCTATGAATATTCTAATTATTTCTATTTCAAAGCTGCTGGGCACAAGAACTCTTCACACAAAAAGTCCTTTCTTAGTGCTGACAGTATCTCAGTGTCTATTCTGACATTTTGTCCAACATTCTTCAAATGCTGTCCGAGAACTTGTAATAAAAGGTCCTATTAAACTTGCATTACCACAGCAATACCGTGCACTGCTTTTGAACCTCCAACTGATCAGTTGGCGGTGCCACACACATTTTTTTCTGCATAAGTCAATCCAGATTATTTTTCTCCATCAAGGCAGCTGCTCTGAGTTTACATATGTTCCTTCCATCTGTGGAGCTGTGGCATACTTACGACCGACACTTCTGTGAAAGTGAGGAAAAACAAAAGGCAGAGATGTGAATAATGGCACACTAATTAGCTGCTAAGCACCAAAGGGCAGATCTGATAAATGCTAAACAGGACTAGGCAGAGTCCTTCACGTTCAACAGCTCACTTTGAAAGATTAATCGAGAAGTTTAGTTACCCCTGCAAAAAGCGATGAGGAATTCTGCCAGAGTCACGCTCTGTGTCAAAACATCTGGAGAGAAATCTCTCAGTGCCTCTTTCTGAGTATCTGAAGTCATCAGCTGGAATACACGTATTACAGTACTCTGGTGTAAAGGGAGTCTGGAGTATGACTTTCTCTATGAGAGGGTAATTTTAACAGAAAGATGTCCGCCGTGCGTGAGCTCACATTGCAAATTAAACATAATATCCAGCACAGACTGGCACAGAAAAGAGGGAACAAGAAAAGATGAAAACGGCAAGGACAGACAGAAACACTGGTGATGAGCTAAAGAAAGGAAACAATTAGTGAGCTCATTAAAGTGACTCATTTGTCCGATGACTAATTATTTGTTCCATCTGACCTTGAATCTGCCTGGATGCTGTCATTCAGTTTTTCCCCTACATTTTTTCAGTGTTGTAATGTGCACACAGTATAAAGTCACAATTTCTCAAAGAAAAACAGGAATCACTGTAAAATCTATGAATTAGAATAAATGCATTAGTTCACCTGATATATATATGTCATCATAAACCATTTCATTTAGTATTGCTTACTCTGAAAAAAAGTATGCTAATTACTGTCCACTCACAAAGAACAAATTGTCCTAACTTAGCCATCTTAAGTAAACAGTACTGGCAACTTATTAGATTTTACAGTGATGCTCACAATGCTCTGTTTAATGAAATGGTAAGGGTGTGAGAAACCCACATATTTGATCAGGGGCTAACTTATCTTACTGGAGATATCAGTTGATATCAGGCCACAATCCCTCGTTGGGAGGTATTGTGGCCTGGCTAAAAAAGTCTTGGGTCATCCCTCATTTCTTCATAACTTGTTTGGAAAATGACAGATGTGTGCAACAATTTATTGAAACTTCCAAACATGTAAACATAGTATATAAAGTCGGTGTAGGTTCTCAGTCATCCAGGTTAGGTAATCTAAGGAGCTTGAAGATGTTTCACCTCTCATCTGAGAAGCTTAAGGTAAGGTAAGATAAAATCACAGCCTAAACTTTCTTAGCCAAACTTTCTTACAGTTTCTTCAACTAGTCTTCAGAAATAAATCTGGAGGCTTACTTTTGCTCTGTCTGCTGTCAGATGATCCCACACTGCTTCGCTTTGTTGCGTTTTGAACTCTGGGTAGACCAATCCATGATTGATGGTTTTCCATGGTGTTATTACTATCCAGGTATGCTTTTAATGCATTGGCAGTGTGTTTGGAATTATTGTCATGCTGAAAAATAAAGCCACTGGAAATCAGACACTGCAGCCCTAAACCATGAAAGCTTCCACCTTGTTTTACAGATGGCCACAGACACTGTTGTACTTCTCTCCTGACTTCATCCATACATACTTACAATTACTTAAACCATAAATGTCACATTTGGATTAATTACTCCATTACTCCAGACCTGTTGGCGTAACTCAGCCTTTTCTCCCTGTTTCCCTTCAACAATGGCTTCTTGACCCCACCCTTTCACTGAGGCCATTTCTGATGAGGTTTCAGTGAACAGTAAATGGATGAACTTAAAGGCCAGACGCATCTCTTAGGTCCTGTGTCAGGTCTTTGTTGGACTGTTTCCTATTTCCTATTTCACAATACTGTTCATTTGCTGTAGATAGTTTGCACAGGGTATTAAGCTAAGCCTCAACTGGTCCTGTAGATGGACTGGACTGAAAATCAATAAAATAACCAATATTTAAAGACAAAAACGTGCTCTGAAAGCCTTGAAAAGTGTTGCTCAAGACTAATTTAAAAAAAAAAAAAGATAAGAAAGTCTGGCTCCTTGGAAGCAAAATATAAAGAAATGAGTGGCGACTCAAGACTTTTGCATCATGCTGAGTATTTTAAAATGACCTGCAAACAAAGCCTGGAAGACTTTAATTCTATATTCCTTAATGTCCTCAAGATGTGTCAACAATATAACGCTATTAGTATACACTACCTTGTAATTTCCTCTGTAGCTTAAAACCCCCCTGTCCCAGTTTTACCTGGCACACGGGTAATTTCTCATATATGTCTCTTCTCCCATCTCTGCACATCATTTCCTGTCTCGCACTTTTCCATCTTAGTGGGAGGGGAAAACACTGAATCAAATTAAAAGTTCTCTACTCGAGGCATTAACTTCCACAGAGGAACTAATACAATCTGGCTATGATTTATCCCCACTTCCTGCTTCTTGTAGCTGCTGTACATGTGCATGTGATACACATTTCCACAGCAGCACAGAGTTCAAGCCTCACATCTTAATATATTTTATAGTGAACAACATCCACATCCACATCTTTATCACTCTAATAAACTTAATGAGTTTACATATTAAAAAGCCTCTGTTACAGTAATTGTGGTTTTCAGCAGCAGCTTTAAGAAGCCTCAACTAGGATGTATGATTACTTGTCTGTAAGCCAGTTTCAGGTTATTGAAAGTTCTCTATCAGGACTTGGAAGTGACATCCAATAGTCGTTTCTTGATCATTTCTGATTTTTTGATACAGAAACTGTCTGTCACATTTGAAAATATAGGGATCGCCAAGATATTTTACAAAGACTGCCTTGAATTTAGGTTTAGATTTCCCCTAAAGTGGCTTCCAATACGGAAAAAAAAAAAAAAAAAATCTATTCACTGTATGACAGCATGCATTCCACATCTGTTTTCTCGTGATTAGAGTCATGTCATGCCTTTTATGTGTGGAATTATTCAAATTCAAGATGCCACTTTTCATATGTGCATCATTAAAAAAAAAACAAATAATAACTGTTTTGTTTGTTTATCATTTCAAATCACTATCACTATACTATATTTGGTGTTACTTGAAATTGGAGATCAAGCTCCTTGGATGTCATTGATAGACCCACTGCTGTAGAGATTGATTAAAGCTTTGGCAGGCCCTTTTTATGTAATACATTAAGTGGACAACTCAGCCAGGAATAGGTTCATTTAGAAAAAAAACCCTGTACATATAAATGTATGTGAGAAATGCATGAGATTGCGAGACATATTGAGGAATGCAAAATACATTAAGGCATTGGTAAATGAAATCTGTGTGGCATGAGGTGACATTAATTGAAACATCCAATGCAGCAGCTTTTTGTCGAGATCAGGCTGGTAATGCTGGACAGCATTCAGTTTAATAACAGAACTTTTCTGAGCAGAAGGGATTTTTAATAAACCGAAACAGAGTTCAGTGGTGGGAGGCCAGTATGATATGGATATCTGGCGCATATTCTGGATAAGGCTGAGAGTTTGGGGATTACACTGTACCAAGAGGCTCTGTGTTTGGAATGAGTGCTTGGACTCGTGCAAGTGACAGCTGCTGGGAGGAGAGTCCTGGAAGCGGATCCTGGAATAATGGAGTTACTGGAGAGTGGCGAGGTTGTAAGAATGATAGGTTTGGGAGGGCCATTCGCCACCGAACTGGGGATGCACTAGCGGCAGCGCCAGTACAGAGGAAATGGATGGATAAATTGGATATTTGGAAGGCTGATGGTGTTGGATACCATTCAGGTGGTGGATTATTGGATGTCTAATACCTACTCTCTGGAATAAAGAGCGTATCTCAAGAAAGGGGCTGAGACAAGAGCTTGTAAGGGACATAGCAGATTCCAGACAGAAAACGCAGAGATGTATCCCTAATGAAAGCCAGGATGAAACTGGTGACAGTAAATATAAAATACAGCACATATTAGCAAGAAGAGACATTGACAAAAAGCTTGGGGCTGACATTTTGGGAAAGACAGAGTTTATTATGTAAGAACATTTATTCACACATACTGGATACATTAAATGAAAGTGCTTGTTTAGTGGAACGTCCTACATCCTTCAATGGCAACACATTTTCCCAGATATGCATTTAAATTTGGCCCTACTTGTGAAGCATTACCTCCTCTCTGGCGGCAGATGTTGAAACTGCGTGAAGAGGATGCTGAGAATATTAAGCTAAGCCACTCTGAGGCAACACAGATGCTCTCTGTGCGGGTCAAATGTGATAAATACGGGAGGCATCATTCAAACTGATGTTAGTGGTCTTTTGAGCAGGTTAGGCAATGTTTACCAATTTGTTTTTGTTAAATGTCTGGAAGTAGGTTTGATTTGAAGGATTTTAGCAAAAATAGACTGTGAAAAGATCCGCAGATAGTCATAATAAAATCAAGTCTTCATCATTACGTAACACCTTTGACCTTTTCACTTTCAGTGGCTATATATTGCATTTTATTAATGCATGTAATGTTGAAACCCAATATGGGCTATAATTACATGACATCAACACACAGAAAATTAGGCGAAGGCCATTTTTTTCTGGTTCACATTCTCTTTTTCTGCCTCTCTAGAGACGTTGGCACTGTGTATCAGTTGGAAGAACAGAGAAAAAGTAGGTAAAGGCTTTGCAGTGATAGGGAATAATTATAATCATCAAAGAATATTAAACCCTAGCTGCTCCTGTTATATCTTGCAGTTGTGCTGGAACTTCTACTTACTTTTTAACAAAGAGTCCAAGTCAATGCTTTTGATTCTGTTTTGAAAATTGATTCTGCAGCTTCCTCCTGCATATTAACTCTCATTCTTTATGCCTTTTTGCCTTTAAAGAGACACTAAAAGGCTCAGTTGGTGCTAGTTTTTAACCCAAGCCTATTAACAAGTGTTTCATCATTCAAAGTTCGGAAAATAGGCAACATATTGCATGTGTACAGGTAATGCGACATTGTCTCGATATAGATGAATTCCTCTTTTGCTCTTTTCCTTCATAGTGAAAGATTGCTATTTGCAGTTTGAACACACATTCATTCAAATAGAGGCCATTAGCTTAATAAGTTATTGTAATGATGAACATGTCAGTGAGACAAAGACAAACTTTAAAATTGAGCAGGGGAAGATGGAGCAAAACTTAATCACAGAGTCCATGTTGGTCTGTCAGCTTCTGCTCATTAACTTGCCAAAGCAGTTCCCATCTCGTTACGAGTCGTCTGCTACATTTTATTGGATTTCTTCACTCATTTCCCTGAACTGTCACTGTGTCAGACTTCCTCGTTTTACAGGATGTAAAATTAGACTTGCACCCTACAAGTGCAAATTCTCTGGAAGAACAACTTAATGATGACTACATTTTTTAAACCTATATGCAAAATAAATTATAAAAAGAGAAAAATGTAAGATTGGCTAAGTACATGGCTGGCTACAGTAGCTTTTCCTGTTAGTTGATTTTGCAATACCTCATGCTAGGAACATGTTGGTTTAACCGACATTTAAGCTCTCAAATCAGCAGCGTATTCCTGATTTGGCCAGTAGTACGAACTTTGACGAGACCCTGCAGTGATTACTTTGAATAGTAAACACCCTCAGTCACTGATAGAAATGAGATAAAACACACCATCTGGAAGGAAAAAAGTATTCTAACGGTGAAAGTAAAGCCTGTTGCAACAAGCACAGTCCACCCCACAACCATTCATCATAATTCAGGACTTAAGCAGACAGCACATAGGAAGGCGACAGAGATAAAAATCTTGAGGTATCTGCTATCTTTTTTCATCTGAATTCCTGCTGTTCGGCTGTCACTGTGGATCATTGGTGTGACCTCAGATCCCTCTGTACCACATCCACAGGAATTTCAATCAGGTAAAGAGTGGATTTTTCTTCTTGATCATCTCAGAGCAACAACGTCACTCAATAGTTTTCACTCTGTTCAATGTGGATCAAGGTCATTTATAGTCTGTGGGCGTTCTCAGCTTTTAAGCTCAGTGTCAATTTTCAGCAGCCATAATTGTCCAGTCGAGCCCTAATTAATAGTTGGGGTCAGCTGTCTATCACTGACCTGGTGTCAATAACAGATTGACTGACTGATTAGTGAAAAGGGAGAAGTTGCTTATGTTCTGCTTTTGCTGCAAGTCTGTCATGAATTAACATGCAGTCCTCTGTCTTGTCTAGTTTACGATCATAATTGATTGGATAATTAGTTTGGCTAGTGAAAAACACGATTGTAACAAAAACATATCGAAGAAACTGAACTGCAGACCAAAGTTTGGTCAACAAACAGTTGGGCATGTTGGAAGTCAAAGGGAAATGACTCACTGTTAGGTTTCCAGTTTAACAATCATCAAATGTGGATATTAAAACCAAAGAGATCATACTTTGAATGCAGTTTTGTTTAAACTAGAACAGATGCATTGTTAAAATCCAAGATATCAAGGAGTGCTATGCTGGTAGTAGTGAAGGCAGGAATAAATGTATCCTTGAGTCCTAGCCTCAAGCAAGAGGTCTATTAAGCTTACTTTATTATTATTTTTTATTACAAGCCCAGGTTTGTTTTTTCATTTTCAAAATCCAATTTTTTTTGCCACAACTCACACTGACTCAATAGACACTGCTTCAGCGACTGTTTTAGCCTCACAGTATTCATAACAGAACCAGTTGTTGGTGTTCTGGTAGAAAAAGTTTGCAGCTTCAAATCCAGTATGGCCATTTTTTAAATCTGATATTTTAATACAGATTAACTTTCTCCTTAGTCGGTTACAAATGTATTCTGTTCTGCGACCATCACTGAGAGTATGGAAATGTAGAGAAAGCCATTCGAAAAATAACATGTACAAAGTGTTTAACTAAATGGGGGCTAGTGCCATTCATCTTGGATAATGTAAACAGCAGAAGTTCCTTTAAAAACCCTTTTCATGATCCTTTTAAACATCAGTGGACAGCTAAAGGGGACATTTTAATACAAGCATGACACTGTTTGAAGTGTAAAGATAGATGGAGCATCAAAAAAAAATAAAAAAATCTTAAACTATCTAACTATCTATATTTTTTAGGTTCAAAATAGAGTACCTTTTGCCTCAATCCAGATAAATCTCAAGGTTTTGCAAAAAAAACAAAACATGCCTCAACTGTGATCATTTTATATACATCAGGGTGATAGGATTCATGGAAGCTGCAGCCCCCACACTCTACCTGCATTACGAACAGATGTGCCAGAAGCCAGAGCTCCTGATTCGGCGACGCGTGACGAATGGCTGAATTTCACCAAAGGCCAAGGGTCAAGACATATCCCTTACCCGACCCTGGCATTAGAGACCAGATGCATGATGTCAGTTCCCATGTGTTGGGACCAGTAAGGTGACTGCAAACCCTTTGACACACCAAAGACTTCCCCATGGAGCTGCGATCCCGTCAGTTCCCCCGTGAACCGTGAACCTTCAAATGCCAGATACCAACCTCAAATTATCCGTCCCCAAAGGATCTGTAGACTTTCTTCTATTCACCCTCACCCTGCGTTCCCCTGACCAGCCAGCCCCCAGACACCCACCAAAGCCATTCACCTGCGGAAGGAAGCACATAATACAAGAAGAGGTTCAAGTTATGTCTCAACCTGTGATTTTGAAGGTCGTCATTGTCTGTATGTCCTGGCCTTGTAACTCTTGGTTCAGAGCAGCTCCTTTTTATTATTTATTGAACACAAGGCACACCCTTTAGCGGATACACTGCCCATAAAATACTGCTGCACTCTTGCCCTTCGCCAAAACCTCTTCAGGATACATTTTCATTCTTTAGCAGTAAAATGGAAGGAATTATTCAATAAGTAGTTACATTATGGGTTGCAGTTAAAGAGACGAAAACCTTTTTGTATTGAGCAGATGTTATGTTATTATCTCTATGATTAACATGATATATTTCACTGGAAGCCTTTTGGCCTGGATATTGTTTTTTTTCCAGTAAAAATGCAGCTTGTTTTACTTCCATACAAGATATCGTTTTGCTCTCTGGCATCAAGTGATTTGTATATTTCCAGTTTTAAATAAATTGTGTCCAATTTTTTATTGATTTCAGTGATTAATAGCATAACATACTTTTTTAATGCCTTTATTTTACAACCATATTATGGTTCTCAATAAAAAATGTACTTAGTATAGATACCAAATACTGCACACACCTGCTGTAAATGCACGTAATAAATAAATTCATGTGAAACCAAGGTCCATTTATCAGATAAGAGTGCCTGCACGACAGGACCTGGGCGGATATACTGGCCCACTGTCACCCACCACATATAAATTGGGCCTTGTGTAAACTTCCTGCTGTTTTATATGCTTCCTGAGGTCAGGGGTGAACTGACGAGCATGACTAATTTCAAAATAAATCAGCATCTGAAAGCATTCTGTCACCAGCACAGTAGAATTGAATTAGCTTTCATTCGTTGTAAAGGTTCTCAATTAGCCTAGTTGTTACTCGTCTTGATGGATGTTGTTTTTAATCATGAGTTTGAATACACACGCTGCACAAAGTGCATTAGCTAACACAAGTACAAAACTGAACTGAGGCATGTTGTGGCATACAGCACTTTATTCATGTTAGTTTCTTCTTATAAAGAACTCTATTTCTGGGTTTTAAGACTTCTGAAGAAATAAACTGCACAAAAAAGACAGATGTAGCAAAAATGATACAAATTAAAACTCATTTATGTAAACTGAAATTTAATTTCTTTTTAAACAACATGTCAGCAAGTTCAACAAGACATTTACATTTAAAAACAAATTGAATTTTCTGGCAATTAGTTCATGGTTAAGGCTTTACGGGTTTAAGCTTGTTTTCAGCTTCCAAGTGGAAAAAACCTTAGCTTCCTATTGCTCATAGCCACTCAGGCATTTATAGTCTCAGAAGCATGAGTCCTTCTTATTTTGGTGTCCTCCTGAATGCCGTTCTCATCCCATCCCATTATGACATCTGTACTCCCATCAGTCACTTTGTTAGATAGTACTGGTTTGGACTTCCTTTTGCTTTCAGAAACCGCCTTAATTCTTTGTAGCACAGATTTAACAAGGAGCTGGGAAGATTCCTTACAGATTTTGGTCCATGTTGACATGATAGTATTACACAGTTGCAGCACATCCAAGATGTAAATCTCTTGTTCCACCACACCCCAAAAGTCCTCTATGAACATTAAATGTGGAGACTGTGAAGGCCATTTGAGTACAATGAACCATTTTTGATGGTCAAACAAACCAGTTTGAAATGCTTTGGGCTTTGTGAATTGGCATATTATTATGCTAGAAGCAGCTATTAGAAGATGGGTACACTGTAGTCATAAAGCCTCAGTTTCCTGTTCTTAGCTGAGAGGACTGGGATATCTTTTCTGCATATTTTAGTTATAGCAAGTGGTTATTTACTCTTGCTTTCCTATCAGTCTCTGAAATATGTGCACTAGCCTGTCCGACATATACAACCACATTCAAAGTCACTTAAATCACCTTTCTTCCGCCTCTGATTCTCAGTTTGAACTTCATCAACTCATCTCGACCATGTCTACATGTGCAAATGCATTGAGTTCCTTAAACTGGGTTGGCTAATTAGATATTTGCATTAACAAGGAGTTCATCAGGTAAACTGAATTAAGTGGCCCGTGAGTGTTTTCTATGGTTTACAGTGAAATGTCTCAATAATTAGTCAGTGGATTACAATGAAATCTTGTCCTTACTTTGAATTAATTGTAAAATCCCCACTCCACCTTACGCTAGAGCATTGTTAGATGAAAGTTTTGTTTTTAAATATGTCACTGAAGTTAGTCCAATCCCAACAAAACTAAAAGACAGACCCATTAACTACTTTGCATTTAGTACTAATGAGCAAATACTGTCAAGTATTAAGTAACTATTAGTAAGTTAAATATATCTTTTTCACAAAGAGTCCTTCAGTGTAAAAACCATCTCAAACTACCCGTGTAGGCATTTCTGAAACAACATAAAAGTGTTTCTAATGAAAAGGACCAACAAAGGCAAACACACGTCACTTGCAACAAGAGTAAAAAAGTCTTATCTGGGAGCAGTTCTGTCCTTTGTGCTCACTTGCTGCTGACAATTGCATGTACTTGCAGTTTGGATAAAGATAGACACAAAAGAGGAAAGTAGTAAAAAGTGCTGTTCTCTAAGTTTTCATGGTGCCTGCTTCTATCACCTTTAAGAAATACACCAGTCCAGATATTACCTTCTGTTAGGAAGCAACTAAAAGCATATAGTCAAACTCTCTTTGTCTTGCTGATATCTGTCACCTCTTTGCTAACACACACCCTTCACCTCTGCTTTTTCTAATTAATCAGGACTTTTTCAAATAAGCCTTTTATTACAGTGGATGAATAAAGTCATACAGGCGGCTGACATGCGTTCTTAACATCGTTTACTGTTTAGTACCTGTTATTTATTTGTGCTTTCAGTGTGGGGGCTTCTAAAGGCCACTTAAACCCTAAGTGATACACAGATTGAGGCCCAGACAGTTTAATCAATATGCCCGGGATTAGTGGTAAGACGTTATCATCTGAAAAACTGCCTTAATTAGCGCTACTGCTTTGCTTGCTGGAACTGTTCTGAGCATCTTTGGCATAAAATGAGAGTAAAAGATTGCCAAGTGTTGCTTTCCTTTGAGTCATATTGGTTTATATAAATGAATCAAATCATGTTTTTCTAAATCCATCCATATCCATCCATCCATCCATCCATCCATCCACAGATTATCTGCATCCAGATCACTTGGGAATCTCTCCAAAACATTGACTTATCCCCACATATTGTTTGCATTCATTCTTGTGTGCTGGTATGTCTGCATTTTTCTGCCATTACAAGTAGAGCAGAGGTGATCACGCTGCACTTGAACAAGTTACTTTTACTGAAATGCAGGGAAGTGAGATGACTTCAGAATCAGTTTAGTCTATACATGGTTTATCACAGCTATGAAAATAATACAAACAAGAAAATGTCATAGGCAGTACATGATGATAGTGGCTCTTGCATTACCAATGTGAGCAAGTTAAGCAAGTTAGAGCCTATCACATTTTTTTTCAATGTATGCATTGTCCTTGTGCTAAACAATAAACTGTAATTATGCTGCATGTTGCTTATCAGTGGATCTTTCATTGTTGCGGTATGTGTCGCTGCAATGTGTAGTCACTTATAGGAAGGTTTATTTTCTGGGTCCTCATGCCCCAAACATCCCTCCAGCTAGGCTTCCACAGGACAGCATAGTCTGAGCCCCTCCTGATGAATGAGCTCCTCACCCAATCTCCAGAGTACAGACTCCACTAGGTGGAAACTCATTTGCACCGCTTGTCACCAGCATCTCATGGTTTCGGTCACTATCCACAGCTCATGGTCATAGGTGAGAAAAGAAGCAGTAAATTGACAGCTTCGCCTTCAGCCTCAGCTCTGCCTTCACTACAGACTGTACCGATCTGCCTGTCAATCTCCTGCTACATTTTTTCCCTACTTTAAAGAATATGGCTCATACTGCAGTTCAGGAAAATATATCCACAGTATCAGTGTGAACTGTTAGAAATCTTTACGATTATAGAGATTATAGCATGAAGGTAATACAGTATTTTTAGTACAACCACTAGAAATGAAATTTTCCACTTCCCTTATCTAGTCTGAGTAATCCTGTCTTTGAAATGCATGGAGAGAAGATTATATTGTGCTGGAAGGATGTGGCTATGACTTCATTTTATATGGCAAGCAGCTGCTGTGTCCAAGGACAAGCCTGCTTGGTTAAAAGGAAGGGACCCATTACAGCAAACAATTATGAACATATGTGAGCAGGAGGCAAAAATTAAGTTAGCTTTTGAAACAAAGGCATCCAGACTTAAGCACGACTATCATTTCCCAGTCATTTAATTTTAGTGCAGATTGTTGTTGTTTGGCTTGCCAATGTAAGCATGGTCATTAATCAAATGTCCTCAGTCTAGCAGCCCCTCCACCTATATGTCATTTTGTCTGCTATACAATTCAGCTAAAATAAGGCCTGTCACTCTCCATTTTCTTGATTACCTCTGCAGTGTGACCTCTTCCAGATTTATGCTTAACCTGGGATGACATCAGGTCCAAATCAATAATCAAACACAGTACACATCTAAAACAAAAAGAGCAGTTTTGCTTAACCAGTGACCATGTTTTAAGTAAATGAGCAAAAGGACATCAGCGAGAAGCCAAGATGTTTAATTAGTTCGACCCTGCAAGTGCCACGGGACCATTTCCACCCCAAGCAGATGAATAGTCCTAATTGGCTGAGTGAAAGATCAGGAATACTCAAAGGTAATTCCATTCAAGGCTTTGATTGATTAGGTCAGAATTAACCTGTAGACCCAGTTTCCCAGGGGAGTGTGTGGTGGAGATCTTTGTCTCAATTGCAGATTGGTTTAGACATCCATCTGGTACACGTGAAGCCATCCCCATAAAGAGACCAGTTACTTTCTTGAATTACCACGCCTAAGATTTCATGCATGTCAGCAAAATCTCATGGACAGTAATAAAAGTTTGTTTTATTTTTTTGACAAAGGTGGCGAGTGATGGAGAAGAAAAGAGATGTAAAAACCCATCTTTTTGGTGTGTGTTTCAGTTTGAAAAGTGCTATGCTGAGATAGCTACTAAACCTCTCTTGCTTTAACTCTTTACCATTTGAACGCCTGCTGGGAATAAGCCGTGAAGCTCTTTTCTGAACTGTGTGGTTTCTGTTATATTTCAGGGCTGAAGTAGAACAAAATGACTGGGTCATCAGAAGTCAGTCAGGGTGGTCTCTGCCTATGCAACAATCCTTGGAAAAACCCAGGAACTATTCTAAAGGTTGTCAAACCGCACCTATATTGATATATACTGAGGTGTCAAATGTCATCTTTATGGGGGAAATAGTTAAATTGTTAGTTGTTTACCCTTTGAGGTATTATCACAAAGATCACAGTTGCTTGAGGAATAATTTTGAGGAAACATGATGTTTATAAGTGGCAAAAGCCAGGAGAAAAACTGTCATACCTAAAAATTGTTGTACTTATTGGCTTTAACCATATTAGTGTAGGCTGCATTTTAAAAACAGCATCTGTAAAAGCTGTAGTTTGAAAAGTAAGTGACCATAATTTCACTAATATTTGCTCTCACAGAAGATAATTACCCACAAACATAACTGTGGCAGAAACTATAGTCTCCAGCAGCCTCACAGCTTATACTCACATTTGCCAAGCACACAAAAACCAACTGAGCCAATCTGAGATATGCACTTTTGACATGCATGTTAGTGGCAGCGGTCTGTAGCTGCAGACAGCAGGACAGGAAGCTTATATTATGTGCAAATTTGAGCTCGACACCATCAGTAATACTAGGGAGTGGAAGGAAAATATTATTATTATTGTTTGTTTTTGGTTGTTTAACTACAGCTTTAACTTTGAGTAATCTTTTGGGCATGAAGTTTTTTGCTGTGTGTTTAGTCGAAGAGGATGACAAGGATTTCCATCTCTAATTTTGTTGACTCAAGCGCCTTGAGTTGGGATTTAACTATTGTAGTCTATTATCTCTAGGACTGAAAAAAGCAACCACCATGGAAGTGCTAAAAACTGCATTTCCTTGAGTGGCCACTTGAGGCTGACTGCAAAAACAAAGCATACAGGTTTATGTTCAGAAAGAGATTTTCAATCAAACATGGTTCCGTGCAGTCCTCCGCAATCCCAGCACTTCGGACGAGGCAGATTATCTATGCTTTGGTTGAGTGCCGGTTGACAAGTGGGCCAGAACAGGGAATGGAGGTACAGCAGAGTTGACAAGGAATGGGAGAAGCATGGAAGAATCGTTAAAGATAAAAAACAGAGCACAGGCAGTATCAGCAGCGGGCACTTTTCATTGTTTTCACTCAGTTTTACTTCAGCTGTTTGTATGCAATAAATTCACTCCTCTCTGCTGTGGTTGGTCCATCAGCCCACAGGCCAGTTGTACCACCTTAATTACACTAAAAAGCACGTTTTTAGTGCTGTTAGCCAAAACTAAACATGGTTTTTCTTGCTACCTTTAATTCCCCAATTCATAAGAAATGTTTAAACTGACCAACCAAGCATGCTAGCGCTAACCAATAACTTAGTAGCCCACTCAATTGTCCACGTTTGTTCACTTTTGGCGCCCACAGATGCTAATATGAGACTTTAAAATGCAGAGTCCACAGATTAGCTGATGATGTTGTGGTGGCTACATCCATCCTTTAAGTACAGTCTATGGATTTTGAGCAGCATAAGTAAATCATATTAGACTGAAATTGAAAACAAGTGGACAAAAAGGCCACACTAACAGAAATAAAGCTGGAAAACTGAAACATAGGAAAGGACAAAGGGAAGATTTAGTGTGCCAGATTATTAAAGTTTAAATGCTCCCTAAATACAAAAAGTTAATCATGTGCACACATAAATATGGAAGCAGAGCAGTTGTCCTTGATGATGACAGTGATGATGATGATGACAACCCAGCTACGGGTGGGCCACAAGCCAGTGTACTCCTTGTGCTGGTCCCAAGCCTGGAAAAATAGGGAGGGTTGCGTCACAAAGGGCACCAGGGGTAAAATGTTCGCCAAATGAAATCAATAATCAAGATGCTGAAGATGGAACTGCCAGGCAGGAGAAAAAGAGGAACATCACAGAAGAGGTTGGAGTGGAGGAGGACATTCAGAGGGTTGGTGTGACAGAAGAGAATGCGATGGTACAAAGGCAGATGATCCATGGTAGTGATCCTTTAAACAGCGGCCGAAGGAAGACGATGATGCAATTTATTTGTGTGAATGTCTTTTGTATATCCCTACATTTTCATGTATTTTCCCAACGTTTAGTCGATGGGTTTGCATTACTTCTATAATGGTTACAATATTAATCTTACAATTCAAATGTCCTCATTAGTGTACACAGAGGGAACAAGATAACAGTATGTAACACTGTGCACCTCTTCTCATAGATTTGCCGAGTCGCAGGAGATAAAACAGTGAAGATGTATTGACAGAGCACACGAGAGTAACCGACATTACAGCAGCCGCAGCATTAATGACTTATTATAAAGTGTATGTTTAATTAACTCAAATGGATTTCAGTGTTATTTACTGACATGCTGTCTTCAAACCAAGAACTGCGTAATTATTATAGTAGCAGGAGTTATATTGGCAGATTATCTCATGTAGTTCTTCATATACGAGGTATTGCTCTTGGCATACTAAGAAGTCATGGACTGTATCTTTATAATATTATAAATCACTGACAAAGAATCTAAATGAAATCATTGATTATGAGGTCAATAATGAAAACAAACCAAAACACGTGCATTAGCTTTGTAGTCTGCTAACACAGTTTAATCATTATGCTTTTTACATTTTTTTATTGTAAAATACAGATGAAAAGCTTATGTTTGTATTTCATATATACTGGAGTCAGAACACTCCTTTATGCTTTCCTGGCACAGATACCAGACAAGGATTTCCTGAGTGAAAACGGCTAAATTTGTTGCGAGGCCAGACGACTGGAGTGATTTGCTTGCGTACTGAAACAAGTAACACATTCTTTTGTGCATAAAACCTCAATCATAGGTTTTCTGAAAGAGAAGATCTCGCCTGTCCAAGTTAAAAGTTCAGAATACTGATTTTGCAAAAGGATTTGAATGAAGTCAGATTATGGGGAGAAGGAGAATGCAATGAAAATACCGTCCCACGTGTCAGAGCGAATGTCTGTGCAGTGAGTGGAGCTTTGTTGCCCAAACTGAAAGCATCTGTTGAGCCACTTTGCGACTAAACACACATCTGTTTCTTTAAATTGAATTGCTGTAAAAATTCAACGGAGGTCAGTGAATCATTGTTTTATATCTTTTTAAAAAAAATAATTTGTTCCTCCTAAACATGTTTCCTCTCTGAAGAGGAAAACGACGCCTCTTCTAAAAGTTTGCATGGTGTGGGGGTTCAAAGCAATGGCCTTTCTTCTGAGGTCAACTTGAGGATAAAAACATTTACCAGGACAGTTTATTGTGCCACAAGAGTGTACACAGATGATATACAAATCAGATGTGAAGAGAAATGAGAGTGTAAGCAAATTGTTAACTTTGGTATATGACTCCCACGGGGGCTGTACACCTCTTCACAGTCAGTTTGACACCGAACACATAATGGGGCAGGCAGGCGGCCGCTGATGAGCTGTCCAGGGCACACGCACACACACACAAGGACACACACAGACAAAAAGTGTTTGCTGCGTAAGAAACAAACTCTTCTATTCTCTTCTCTGACACTGTGCTTCCTCAAAGTGTTTATGCTGAAGCAGAAAGTCCAGGAAAAGCAAACTTGGATGGGTGGCATTAAAGCAAAAAGAGCAAATGACTGATCAACTCAATTAATCATTATTCTCCTTTAAACAGGAAAATGTGAGTCAAACTTTATTGAACTGAATTAATTTCACCTGCTGTGGCCATATCATTTACCACTGTGTGCCGAGTTCAACGGAAGGGAGGCTTAGTATAAACAAAAATAAATTTTGGAAAATCCGAAAGAAAATATGTTTAACTGTGTTTACGTGACAGATTGCACATGTGAGTCCACCGTTTAAGCCTTGCCTGGCTACTACAGGCAGGCTCCAGGCTCCGGGGCCGTCCCACGTGTCTAACTTTTGCTACAGTTAGTTCAAAAAAATCAACAAAGTTTTAAAACTTGCAGCTCTTATCAATTAAGAGGAATTTTGGGGGAGGCCTAAAGTTCTGCAAGTTAGAGTGCTATAAAACTTTTAATGACACTCTGTATTGAAAGCATGCCTGCTCATGAGGCTGTAGAGCACAAATGCACAGGATTTCATTACAACGAATCAGAAGAAAGTGATGTAAATTAGAGGACTTTTGCTGGGTGGCTGGGGTCAAAGAGTGCTTTAAGCCCCAATTATTTTAGGTCTCACCCTCTGTTTCCTTTGCAATCATATTTCATTAGTGGGGTCATATTTTTGAGAATCTTTTGAATATAATCAGCAAGTTCCCAATGAAGGGCAGTTGTAATGTGTTTCACCTGAAACACATTACAACAAAAATATGTTCTTCTATTATTATTATTTTTTCCTGTTGAAAGAGCCTCTTAATCCTATGATGTTGAGACAAGGAGCTGTGTGGAGGACATGAAATGGAAAAAGCCATTTGTCATGACCAACATTTCCAGCCAGGGTGACGATTTAAAATGTGAATTTACTGCTGTCTTGGAGCTCGGCCAAGTGGTTTTGACCGCTAGAAGAAAAGAGAGGACTATTTCACATTTGTGGTGAATTCTACTGAGTACTAGCTACTGTGTTGGGCTTTAGCAGGTTTTTCTGGGTTCTTTGGTGGAGTGAAACTGACTCTGAACACAGCTTGGCATATTATCCCCTTACACATGTATCATATATGATGTAACACGGGTGTTAATCTGAAATACTTCTGCTGGATGAAAGTGTTTTTGGTTTAAAATCTAAAGGCTAGTCACCAGCTTTGTTGGTACCCTGCTTTTTTTTTTTTTTTTTTTAATTGCAAACCGCTTTTACAGATAAGAGTCAGGTGACTGACCTCCTTTATAGATCATCATACTTACATAATCAACTTTAACTGTTAATGTCAAAATCCTCCAATTCACAAACATTTTAGGAGAGTCTAAGACCTCATCCACATACAGCAGCACTGTTAGTCTCTCATGTGCTATCGGAAGAGTCCCTTTGAGAATGCTCCACCTGTGACTGGGCTGCACCGTGCAGAATCAAATTAATGACTTGGGGAGCCATGTTGAAACACAGCATACCACAACTCCCGTGTGAATCTCAGACCTCTTCATTACAGCGGCCGATAAGCGAGCATTAGCCTCTATCTCTAGGCCCGCCAACTTTCTCCCATTCCCTTATCAAAAATTCCGCAATGTCCAAGAAAAACTGAAATGTATCCCACAACTAAAAAGGCTTTGCAAGCTCTTAGTGGCAGATCCTCGTGATTGGAAGGACATGATAAGATAAAACACTGTGGACCAGAATACTGAAACAGTATTTCGTTTTTTAAAAGGCTTCAGTTCTATATCCAAATGTATCAGGACAGCGATTATCCACACAGCATTGTTTCTTTGTAACGCTCTCACAGCTGTTGTGATGATTTTGTGGAAAACTGTGCTGATTACTGGAAGCCAGAGCAAGCAAGCAGTAGGTTGTTTTGAGCGGGCTGCCTGCTCTCACCCATGCAGTGTAATTGGCTGTCCTACTCAGTGAGGTATCCCGCTCTCTCGCTAAAGCAGCCTACCTCTGTCTATCCATCTATCTATCCATCCATCCCTGGCGCCATCTTTCCGCTATTCTCAGCAATTGTGCACGTCACATTAGCCGCATGAGAATAACAGGGTTGCAAGAATGCCCCAAACCTATTTCCAGATTCGTGGTTTCAGCTCACAAGCTGCTATAATACTAAATCCTCAGAAGCTGCACAATCATAACCTTAAACTTGGACTCCAGGCAACGCAGGGTGGAGCTGGGCTAACTACTATTATCCATACAAAAAGGGACAACGACACTGGCATGACAGGGGCTCATGGGCAGATGCTGATGACCTCACAGCCCACAAATCACCACCCGTCATGCAGTCTCACATCTGGATGCTCACACTGTGTTTTTTTACTCCCACTTGGGATGACAATGTGTTGCACAACAAATAAAATCTGTTTGCTTAAAAAAAAAAGTCTTCGTGAACATAACATGTCAAAGATTCTTTGAAGTAACTGACTGTTTTTCAAAGGAGAAAAACTGTGGTATTCATTGATGTGACTGTAGATTCTGAAAATCCTGAATACCTGTTTTATTTATTTATTTTTTCCACTTCAGGTATTGAGTTGTTTAACTTGATGGAGAAAGCACGGTGGGTATACATGTGACACATTGTAAAGTCCCACCTCGCTCTGCTTGCGGACTTGAAGCATGAAAATATGCCTGACAGCTGCGGGGAAAACATATGCAGCTGATAAGCTTGAGTTAAAACAACTGGGTATTCATCTGGAGGTGATCAGAGGATAGTTCTACCAGGAAAGACACATTCCAGTTATGATGAGATTCAGCTCTAATTAAGCAAACTCAAACAAAAACACGCCCTCCAAAGAAAAATAAATCTAATTAGAAATGCCACGCTGTCGTTTTCTGTCTCCCGCACTTTGTGTCAACATAAAAAGATGTAATGCATACGAGAACTCTTCGAAAAGCC
>VUQG01001732.1:0-19632 GCA_015106755.1 Etia nguti | reverse complement strand
TCGAAAAGCCTTACAGCATGCATGACAAAACACTGACTGTAGAGTAGGAGAAAGTAAGAGTACAAGATATGCTGTTGCTTTCATTATATAGTTCAGTTCTCCCTTTTTACTCATTACTCCTTATTATATCTGCTGCACAAGTCAATAACAAAAGGAAGCATCGTGACAGATACCACTAGCCAGGATCTGGGGGAACAGATTGGAAATGCTGCCACCTAGTGAGCATCTTGAGCCAATAATAATAATAAAAAAAAAAAATCCAAAAAGACTTTATGCCATCCATCCATCCATCCATCCATCCATCCAGTTATATTCTGCTTTATTTTAGGAAAGACTGTAGTTGAAATGTTGACATGCTCACTGGATTCACTGGACTTTATTTCATTATGCTATTCCTGAAAATGTATCAGCGATAGGAAACAATTTTAAATTCCTTTAGAACACCATCTATGCTACAACCCTTTCACCAGTTTTGGCTTGAACAAACTATACTAAACAGCATCCTATGTCCTACAGACATGAAACAGTTACTGTTAAAACATGGGAAATGGTACACCAGATATTTGTATATTAAGCTGTGATTGTATAGAAATATCCTAAATGATCCTATATGAAGACGTGATACGGGTGTTATGGACACTTTAGAGACATCCAGTTTCAGATGAGGAGAGCAGTTCTGTCTGCAGCCACTTGGTGATGCTCTCTCAACATGCAGAGGGCTCCACTTGACATTTAGGGATAATACTCTAAATGGATAAAATATTGCAGACTCATTTTTCATGAAGCACACTGATAAGTCAATAATCCACGTAAAAGCCTGATTTTTCTTATTAAATCTGCACCACAATCATAGAGGAAGTAGAAGGAAATGAAGCCTAGCAGAGCAGTTTGTGAGATCATTTTTTAAAACTTTATGACAATTAAGGATTAGATTGCACAAATGGAACGTCATGTCCCCGATATTTTGTATATTGAATGTGATTACAGAGCAAAATTTAATTAGAGGCTCGGCAAATATTCCACAATCTCACAATTCCTCTCTAAGTCAGTCTGGAAAGACACTGGCAACATGGAATCTGCTTGAAAATTATAACATCTGCATTAAGCAGATTAACTCAAATTGACAAAGCGAGTTCAAAAAACAAGCCATGTCAAATGCAAGACTCATCGGTCACTATTATAGTTAGAGTGGTGCAGAGGGTGAAGGCTGATCCCTCGCCTTCGAAGGAAATTCCTTGCTGCAGTCTTCCTGACTTCCTCATTAATCAGCCCCCTCTAGTCAGTGCCAATACAGCTCAGCAATGAATGCTGACATGCTGAGATAGACACTGAAAATGCTGCGATTAACGTATACATTTTCAGAAGCTGCAACTGAAGATACGATCTGGGTGACAGGGAATGACGAACATTTCTAAGGCTACATAAAAGTATGAATTGAGCAAAATGCTGTAAGGTGTAAGCAAATGTAAAACTAATCAACTCGAGGAGGGAAAACAACACAAACCAGATATCTGCTTTCTATCCTCTTCTTGATGAGTGAACTGCACAAAAGCTTAAGTACCTATTTCCCATAATGAATGGGGAAATGGGTAGCTCTGAAGCACATATCTATCAGATATTTTACAGACTGCAGAAATGCAATCAAGCGTATTGATGTACACAGACTCTTAAGTATAAATCCGTGGGTTTTATTCAAAGGGCTTTTAGTGGCAAATCAAATGAGCTGAGCAATCTTTTCCAGACAGCGCAAAGCATCTTATGCCTTCTAAAGTCATTTGATGGCATCAAACATGTACACAGGCATGGCAGGGGGCTTGAGGTGACTTCCCATGGAGTTGTCAAACTAATGTACTACTTTGATTTAGCATTTTTTTTAAAGTAGGTCAAAGATCAGTATAATCAGAAAAATCAGAAGGAAAAACTTTGAGGTAATTGCGCGTATGTGTGTACTTATGTGATGTATTTTCATTAAACTAAGTTTGAGAAGTTTGTTTGAGCACACCGGGACGCACTTGATTAATGAGGCCATCCTCTGGCTTGTATACATACACGGGGCTCAAAAGCATTGTTGATTTAATTTGATTTCTTCACGATGTACAAATAAGTGGGCTCAGAAATTATGCATTACTGAGTGCAAAACAAACACACACTCAGGAGCTGAGATGTAACACAACTGATGCAGTAACAAAACAGAACTAGTTCATTAATAAATGTGATAGTAATTCATTATTTAGTTCGAAAACTGATTTAATAGTAGTTAATGGTTTACCTTTGTAGCATGCTTGGCTTTTTTGGTTTAATGACCTTATATTTTGGAAATTAGACTGATGGTTTGTTACAGTGTCATAGCATTTTGATATTAAATTAATCATGTGTGGGTGGAATCTAGTCAGCCTAAATAGCCTATATTGTGACTATATAAGTGACTCAAACTGCTGCAGATTATGATAAATTATTCTGAAAACCACTCTAAAATAGTTTTGGGAAACACTAGACTCAGGGGTTGGCTCAATGCATAGTAATTTTGGGCATTGAAACATGCCTAAAATACCTGGTGTGACTGTAGGGATAGACTATACACTGATTTTCTGGGGCTACTGTTATCCGAAAGAGGTGCTAAAAAATGTTAACAAACCGTCTTTGATGATGATTGAATTTCGAGTTGATAGCTAAAAGAAAAGGGATTTCAGCCATGACCACTTCACTCAGATGCATGTTTATTTTCATTTGCTGAAGGTTGAGTCTCATTTGGTGCTATGGACTTCCAAGATCAGAAAGAAAATCCAGGAGAGTGAGAGCAGCCGATCTACACAAGCCCATTTCACCTGACAGCTCAGCTATGAGCTGATGTACTGGGACCTTGAGGTCTGCCTGAACTAAACTTGTGCTTAAATAAGTTTATAGAAACGTAAGATACGCTGATCTGTTGAGAATTAAAATTTTATTATTTACCTCACATAGGGTAACAAAACAAAACAGAAGCACATGATATAACTTTTCAGGAGTTTGTGGTTTGAGCTCTTAATTGGAATCAGCCCAGTCAGGTAAGAAAGACTGGAAGTCAAGCTTAAAAGCGCTGATAAGAGTGAGTTTGGACCCTGAGTTTAGTTACATTTTTTGGTTAAAAATTTGTATTCATATATACAAATAGTTTCATATAAAAAGCAGTATAACAATCACAAAATTTGTTTTTCATTCTTTGCAGGACACTGGAAAATGGTCCATGGGATGGTCATGAGCAAGAGATAAACGGCATCTCCACTATTTAAAAAAATATGCACAAATTCTTCTTTCCTCAAAAGGGTTTGAGATCCTTTTGAAGAGCTTGGAACAGCTGGATTAGGGTGTTGGTCCACATCTCTTTCTGGTGCTTGTTGGTGATTCGAGCCAGGGTCTGAGTGGTGTACACTAATGTCAGCACTGTCCTCTCAAAGTCCTGCCAGCTCAGAGGCTGGTGCCGCTGGGTGAGCTCAGCCGTCAGACGCCTGATGTCGGAGAGCCTTTTAGGCAGTACTTCCTCACAGATGACTTCCAGCTTTTCCACACTTCTCAGGGAGGCCAACTCCTCATCTGGGATCAGCAGGGTGTGTTCATCACCTTGGATCTGCATTCCAGCCAGCAGAATCTGGGAGATAGAGAGGCATCCACTAAATTCCCATTCACTTATATAAGCAGCTAACTGAAAAATGGAATTGCTAGCAAGGTCACGTCCTGTTAACGGCTATTTCAATCTATTCCAAAGAACCTAATCATCTAAATATCGTGAAATGAGCTTAAGATAGCATAAGAAAGTAAAATATTTTTTTCATCAGTGTCACTAGTTTCACCAAATATCTCCCATTCCTGCTAATGATTAGGAGCACAGCAGCAGTACACAGTGTTTTGTTCTAATCAGCAGGGTTAGGCCACAAATGTGTTATTTTTAGAAGGCTTGTGCACATTCTAAGCATACTGGTTTCCAGTAAAGAAACACTAGCTCATGAACTATTTTAGGGACGCAAGAACTTAACTGACCTCAAAAAGCAGCTTGATGTCCTCCACTGAGTGCTGGAATGTGGGGTTGATCAGTGAATATGTTCCCCGTTTTATCCTGTATGCAGATGGGTACAGCGCTAGAACACACAGGAAGAAAAAATTGGATTATAGGATCTCCCTATTCAAAAATTGAGGCAGGACATTATTTATCGTGACATTTACGTGGGAGGGCCAGAGGTTGAGTAAACACATATTCATTACTGTTCAAATATTATGTATGTGGGTGAGACTTGGGCTCCAGCTGTGAAGAGATCAACTGGTCTTTGACCTGAGCCACAGTTGCTACAAGCACCAGCGGCCTGGTGCCCCCAGAGGGGAGATATATGCCTATTGACTCGCAGATGGGCAGTTGTAACTGACCTCATTTGGTCAGACTTCAAAGTGTCAGTCCATATGTGTAGCAGACGGGGGACCCAATAACGTGAGGTGTCCTGATACGGCTGGAATGAAACCCCTCACTTTCAGCTAGAAACAGTTGCTGCTGCCGCCTCATTTCTGTGATAAAATTGAGCAAAATCCATGTTTTCCTGGAAGTGATAACAAGAGGCTAAACCTACATTTCACATGTAGAGGTGGACAGCAACTAACATTACTCACATACTTGGCTGATCTGATGTACTAGCAATTAACCACAGGGCTATTCTGGAATATTTTTTGTTGTGATGAAACTTCAGAGTTCATAATTCTGGACCACAGGAGTGAGCTGCTCTATAGAGATGTGAAATTGGAAAGAAAAATCCAGCAGAAGCCTAGCACAGCATCTAGAATAGATTCCACAGGTCCATTGGTTGATCCGTCTGCCGTTCACTGAAGCCTGATCAGAAATGCTCTCAGTGGAAGGGTGGCTCTTAAGAAGGAAGGGAAACAGAGAGAAAGGGCTGGGGTAACCTAAATTACATAAGAACTGAAGAGGTGAATCCCAATTTAAAACTTTTGTTACACATTGTCATCAGTTTGTACAAGTCAGCTGAGAGGTACAACACTGAGTTTCTACAGCCATCTGTGAAACACGGTAGAGGCTCTGTCATAGTTTCAGTTTGTCAAGATTTCTTGTCAAAACTGATGAAATTATGAATGTAGAAATGTTCCATCAAAGGCATCTTTAGCATGATAATTATTCCAAACACAGAGTTGAAAACTATCACTCATGGATTACCCTCACTGAACCTGAGCCTCAGCAACGCTGAAAGAGTGTGGGATCAGGTGTTGATGCATGCTCAATCATCCAGGTAAGGAAATCCCAAAAAGTTGATTGTGTTCATCTGGACGTTGCGTTTTCAGTGGGAAACATTTGATCTGATGAACTGATGATCTTTTTCCTCATAACTTAAAAGCAATATCTTGTGAGATGTTTAAACATGGTAGTTTATTTGATTTTTTTGTACACAACTCTGTCTGACCTGAAGTATTTTTTTCTTTTTTTCTCACATGCCAAGAGGCCTTGAAAACGTCAGGGATGTTCTAGTTCACTGGCTTAAAATGAAAAATAATGATATGGTCTAAATTGTCTAAATGACATAGCTGTGTCTAAGAAATGATTTGTGAACTCCCTTAATCCAGCAACACATTTGCATTATAATTTTTTGGATAGCAGTCCTGTGTGACAGTGAACAGATATTCCTACTGGCAAGTTTTATTCCAGGCTAAAAGGAAGATTAAGAATCACATGAGTATGTGTCTGTTTGTAATAATATAAGTTTGAATACTGCCCAGTCTTTGAAAACTTTTTTAACGTATCTCTGTTATGTGTGACTCCAAGAACCATTTTTGTTAATGTTGCATCAGGAGAAGGAACTGAAAATCAAATTTGATTTGCGCAGAAGGAGGATTCACAGTATAATGAATTAAGGTAAAACTTCCTCTGGGGTTCTACAGCTGTTCAGCTCTCTTTTTCCATTGCTACCCATATTCTGTTGCCGTCCAGTGCTCAGTTCAGCGTGTAAGCCAACACACAGAGATCTTAATGAGGTATACAGTATGTAAACACTGGCATTCATGTGAATTTGGATGTCATCCTTCCTCTATCCTACAGTGGCATCTATGGATTGCTGCTTCGCCAATTCTGCAGTAATGATCAGCATGACCGCCTGCAGCATCGCTGGCCAGATACATTTAGCTTTATAGCAATTGTCAGGCCAGCCAAAGCCACACAAGCTGGCAGAGCTCCCCATGTACCTGCTTCCTGCTTGGGCGACTGCCAGTCTCAGCTCTGGCCTCCCTTTCGCAGCACAGCCACCACTCTCAATGTAAAGAAAATGTGTAGCTCCACATTTCCATGTTGGGGTAATGAATTCCAAAAATTTGGCACATCTGTGTAATCTTCAGCCTGTTACCTCAATCCTTCCAGCTGCCCAACCGTCCCCAACAAAACAGGGCCATAGCCAGAAGTTGTTAAACCTCAGATAAACAGTGTCTAAGTTTAACTCCACCTTTTCCTATAATATGAATTTGGGTTTAAAGGATTAAAACATGTGTATTTATTGTAAATTCCAACTCCAGATGAAATGCTGTTCACGACCTTCATCATAATGTCAGAAATCAATAAAAGTTTAAACACCTCCAATGGAGAAGTTTGAACTTGTTGAAGAGTGACTCTGAAACAATATAATATGCAACATGCACAGTTGTTCCAACCCCAAAACACCAAAGACAAGTAGCGACAAGATTTCCCTAGATCAAGTACTAACATCCAACTCTAAGTGGCTGACAACTTGTAGGTGAAAATGTATACTCCTCATTGAGTATGCAACTCCCAAATGCATCAGGTATTGTGGAGGAGCGATGCCTGTGCAGACATATTAGTTACCGAATAGATACTGCAGCTTCAGCAGGCCATTGCCGATGTAAACAATACAACACCCAAGGGTGCTCATTAGAACAAGGGTTATATCGTTAAAGGATTGAGGAGATGCGGGGAAATGACAGCTTGGAGGCCAACCCAGCGCTGATTTACATCTAAAATTAATAATCTGTAATTTACATAAAAAGGCTCTACTAATACTACAATAGTCCTTTGGCATGTAGGAAAGTGTGTGTTTTATGTTTATAGCAGCTCCAGTAGAACTTTGGAATAAAAATATTATAGCTTGTTATAGTTGGAGCTGCATTAGTGTATATGTGCACAGGCAATAACAGTAATTCTAGTCATTCTGTTAAATTGTTCAATTTCTCCATGCACAATATCATGAGGGCCATACTGACTTAGATGAAAGATAGGTAGGGGCACATACTGGATATCTAAATGAATCATGCTTAAAGATTACAGTGAAAATGAACTAACTAATAAGTTTGGGACACTGTGATTGACAATATGGCATCTAACAAAGAAAAAGGGCACATATACATAGAAAGGAGCTAATGAAGAAGCACAGGTGGTTGTGAAGGTCAGGTAGAGATACCAGATGTGAGAAATCGAGGCCACTGCAGGATAGATATTCAAGATATTATTCATTCTGTAACAAGCAATAAATAAATTATTGTCATTTAGGGTCTGCACTCACTGCAGTACAGCTGCAGGACGGTGATCTTTGCATTGTGGATTTTAGTTTTGAGGAACTGCATAAACAAAATAGTCTCTTATTACATGCCAAAGACTATTTTTTTTCTTTATCCCATTGTGGAATTTCACATTCCCTAATGGATGACCAAATAGAGTGCATAATAAAGTAAAGGGGAAAGAAATGTTTTGACACAGCTGGTGATAGGCAGACAACTACAGAGGATTAATGGTGCAGAAAATGTACTGAATTTTGCAGTGACAACATATAAAATCAAGAAATTTATCATAGTGAAGGAGAAATAATGATATTTAGTCATTTTTGATTACCAACCGCTATGCAAAACTGACTAATGTCTTTGATTATGCCACGTTAATGTGCAATATTTATGAATGTGAAAGTGACATCTCAGCTTTAATCACTATGATTTTATCACATGTAAGTGAGGAGGTTGGTGAAGGTAGGCTGTCCATATATGTTAGCGCTGGATTTTTCAGGAACTTCTGTTCCGTGAAGTTGTTTTTTTGGTGGGTGGGGGGTCGGGTAACATGCAGGCGAACAAACCATCATGAGGTGATTCGTTCTTATGAGCAGATTTTTCTTTTTTCTCATTTTCAGTTTGAATGTTTAATATACTGCTGATGTCCTTTATCACAACATATCAGCTTTCCCTGCTGCTTGTTCTAAGCCCATTCATCCGTCATGCTCCCCTCCCTCCTTCGGCGCTCCAAACAATCAATGTTTGGATGGGCAGGCTTCCCCCCAGTGTCATTATGTAGAGGCAGGGAACTTGTAATCTCCCGCTAACTGCTTGCAAGGAGATGAGGGAACAACAAAGATCCATTAATTAGCTGGGCTAAATGGTACTCCTGGCTGGAAGGATGTCTTGACGAGAGACAGAAAGAGAGAAGGAGAGAGAAGGGAAAACAATCAAAAACAGAAAAAAAAAACCCCCAAATGGATGTCTGGATCCCTCCAGCGTACGATAAAAGAGGGTGAAAAGGACACAGGATACAATGAAATCTTCCCTGCAATGGACCATCTTCTACATTTCACTCCAAATATTAGAAAATGGTAAAATCCCAACCCATGACATTATTCTAGTGAGACCTATTTAAATGCTACCATTTATGATATAAACACAGGTCATCATAAATACTCCTAGTAACTGTGAGCCCAGCAGTAGTAAAGCCCAGCTGCAATAAAGTCATGCAGTGGTACCAGGGAAGCTGATATATACTGGGGACACTGGTGACAACTGGAGATATGGGAGAAAGGTCATACATCTGCAGTTTCTCCTGGTTCCCCATCACCCACACTCCACCTCATGGACATGTGAGCTTAGGCTTTTATCACCCACACAAGCCTGGGCACAGTCCCAACTCTTAAAAGAAGAAACACTTGATTAGTTTCTTCTGCGATTAGTTGGTGTCACGTTTACATGCACTGTCTACCCTTTAACATTGTTTTTCAAAATACGTTAATGTTGTGAAGAAGCATATTAAGCCTGTTGCAGCAAGACATGGTTCAAGGTCACACGATCCAGCTCTAACTAAGCTTCGTCAGATTGGAAAGTTTTAAGCCTAATCTTAAAAGTAGAGAGGGTATCTATTCTCAGTACCAATGTCCAATAGCTCTGTTGTCTTATTCAAGATGGAGCCTGTGTGTTTGGTACGCCGTCTATCACTCTTTCAGCACTTTGGTCTGCCAGGTGTGTTTTTACAGTGCTATACAAATAAACGGGGATGAACGATGATGATGATCTTCCAACTAAAGCCCCTACTATAGCCTAGAGATGGGTTTGCAAACCGGCAACTGCTAAACTACTAAAGTTTAAGTCATGTCATGAACCGCTGTGTGTCTAAAGGTTTTGGAGATGTGAATGAAGGAAAACAGGAAAACAGGACTAAATAATAACAGCTTCAATGCTTCTTATTTCAGAGAATCGGAAAGTCCAAAATCAAGTCCAAAAATCCTTTAGTCAACAAAGCACCTAGCTGGGGAATCCAACACAAAGAACACAGAGCTAAGGAAACACACAACTATATGGACAATGCAACAAAAGACAAAGGAAGACTGAAACAACATATATACAAAAGGTAATGCAGGAAAAGGAGACAGGTGGGGACCAAAACAAAGCTGAAGCCAATCAGGGAATCAGTGAGGACAGGGACGGGAAGAAAAGCTACACTCAACATGAATGAAAACAGAACCTTTTAAAGAAAAGACAGGAAAACAGACAAGAAGATGGAGTGAACATGAAGACAGAGATAACGAAACACTGAAAGACAAAGACAAAGAGAGATGAGACAGAAGGAGGAACAGAAAAAAGGAGAACTAATTAAAAACAACCCTTAAGTTACTGTTGTCTTAAACTCAACAGTAACTAAAGCTAGCAACTGAAGGAACAAATAACAAGACTAGAAGACTTGCAAACACAAAGGAATAAACAACAAGTGCGTGAATAAAAAAATTAAACACTAACAATAACAGAAACCTAATCCAAAGATAACATAAGTTCAAAAGTACAAAGAATCCTGAACTTGAAAATTCAAAACCCTGGGTCCAAAACCGGGGGACCACTTGTGTAACCATTCTCAGAATGATCACAGATCAGTTGCTCACTACTTCCTAAAACTTGTTGGCTTGTTGGTGGTTTAGCAATTGGTTGGAGACCAAACCAGAACTGAAGGCGAGACAGAGATTGCAGAGTTTGCATGGAAAGTCCCTGACACTCACCAGCGCTGGCCAAGTGGTACTAAAAAGTGAGACAGAAGCAGGAAACATTTACTTTCAAATTAAAAGCTGTGCCCAGTGTTTGCAGACAAGTCGGTGTCTTTACTGCAAATTCTGCTAGTGACCAAAGAAATCACAAAGAGATTTTTGGCGCACCACTCTCTTTGCTGTTGATTTCACCTACAGCCACGAACCTAAAGACACTACTTGCCAACCATTTGGGGAATACTTTTCAGTTATGTATGACAATGTTAGACTGTTATACTGGTGTCATAATGCAAACTGGCATGACCAATGACTGACTTTCATGAGCGCTATTCACAGAGAGCTGAATGGCTGCAACCACATCATTGTAAAATGGCGAATGATGAAATATGTATTCTAAGGCTCTTTCTTCGGTTCAGCGACGGGTGCCAAAACCAGCGTTCCTCTCTGTCCAGAATGTGATCGTCCTCATCATTGAAAGAGTGGCCTGTACATGTAAACAGAGTGCAGAGTCCTGGCCTGACAAGATTCTATGTTGTGCTATCCACTCCAGTGAGAACTGAGCTGCTCGTAGTGAGAATGTAAACAGAGAACAGTTCGACTCTGCAGTTTTCCCTCAACTCTAGGAGTTTCTGAACATTAGCTTCACTTTCTTTCTGCTCTTATTTTCAGCAGCAGTGGGCAGTTGTTGACAACACAGACAATTAATGCATGTTCAGAAACTTTTTATTGACACTGTCACTTTGGATGTTTGATTCATTGCTGAAGGAAAAAAATAAGTCTTATAAACTTTTAATAAAAACAATGATTTAAAAAAACGATTTTCTGGATTTTGCTGATATGGTATAAAAATGTAAACAATTCTAAACTTTCTTTGTTTTTGCTGGCTTCAGTGTCATGTGACTTGTCTACAGATTTCAAGGCCTGCGAGTGATGAGAAAGGAATTTCCTCAGTGAGTAGATCCAGTAACAACAGGCCAGTCACTTTTCGCTGGAAAACGATCTGCTGATGTCCTGCAAACTGCAATGTTCCTGCTAACTGAAGAGGATAAACACATTCTTTCACAGTTGGAACCACAGACTCGTACCAGGACTCAGCCATCACAATTTGTCTGTTTCTGTCTTCTAGTAATCTTTTAAATGATCCCACAAATGAAAACAGAATAATTTGTGAATGCAAATATACTCATTGGTGATAAAATTGCCATTTATCTAATAATAGAGAGACACTAATCAGACTCTTAATAATTGCTCATTTAGACCTAATTACCAGACCTTGTGTGCCAACATACCTTTCCTGTGGTGCTGACTGGCAGCACAGTAGCTGCACAGGTAAACAACAGTGAGTAGAGTCCACCACTGTGCCATGCTGATGCTCACAACCAAGATCCTCTCGTACAAATCAGCACACACTCTCTTCTTTCTGAGTTCTTTCTCTCTTAAGGAGTGTAATCTCAGTCATAAATGAACATCTCAAGGATGGATGAGAACCCTCCTTTCCACTTCATAGGCTTTGTGCATAGGATCATCTTTCACTGTATTCACTTTTCTTTTGTCCCCTCCCTTCTTCATCTACTTTCAATTCTTTTTTTTTTCTTTTTTTTTCTGCGTGTATTTGTGTTCTCTTCTCAAGCCAGGGTGTCTGGGCTCTCATCTGGAATTCATCAGAATTTTGGGAAGGCCTGCCCTCTTGGCTGGACTTTTCTTACAGCTACTGGATGACTGCTTTACTGGCTGAGTGGTTCAGCCACTGAGTGACTCTCCAGTTGACCAGGCAACTGAGCAAATGGTTGAGTGGCTGACTAAATTGCTAACTGAGCATAATGATATCCACTGAGCCACAATCAAGCCAGTTATCAGAGCGATGGACTATTCAGGAAAATAACTAATTTTACCACATTTATCCCATAACACTGTAGTCAGAGGTCAGACATGGGACAACAATTAAAAAAAAAAATTATTTACAACATTTCAAGAAAGAAGCAGCCTGAAGTTCAAATAGGTTGTAAATAAGCCAACAGTTCTAAGAAATAGTTCTTTAAAAAACAAAAAAAATCCCAACTTCTGGATAGCAGAGAGTGACAGATGCTATTTGGCTGTAGACTATGATGAGGTTGGTGCAGTTTATCTTCCACAATAGACATCAAACCCATATTTGAGATTTTTTTTTTTTCAGGGAATTTGGATTTTATTTTAGCTACATAAGAAAATGTCCCAGGCTAGGTGCTTAGAATAGAATAATTCCAGTATTTGCCTTTTATTTCCTTTAAGTATGTCTGGGTATCCTGAGGGTTCCTTAAGCCCCCTGCTTACTGTCCTACTACTTTATAGCCTGTGTACTTGTGATCCCAAATCTCAGCATTTGATTACTTCAACCTATAATAAATGCTATTCATTCTGTTTACTCACTAAAAATGGAAACTCTCCTCCTTAAGTAGATTAACATTTTTGTTGTTGCTATATGCTTAAATTCTTGGTTAAAATCAAACTTTTTAGAAACAAAGCCTTGCCTTAAAAGAATTGTTTAGTTGCAGGTAGTGACCCCGGTTCCGCCGCAGGTGTATTCCTGTTAAAAGGGAGTTTTTCCTTCCCACTGTCGCCAAGTCCTTGATCAAAGAGGGTCTTTTGATTGTTGGGGTTTTCTCTCTATCTTTGTAGAGTCTTTAACTCACAATATAAAGCGCCTTGAGATGACTGTTGTTGTGATTTGCTACTATGTGAAAAAAAATGGATTTGAAAAAGTTGAAAGTACATCAAGAAAACCAGACTGGAGACAAACAGCTAGTCAACATCAACAACGCTGTGAGGACTGCTCAGAGCATCTTGATTAAAGGCTGTCAAGACTCTCTCCCCAAGTCTATATTCTCTCCTCCACAGTGCCTTCTGCTCTTTGTTGTCACAGAATATGTGCAATAAACACGCAGTCCGCCTTCTTGTGCCAAGGCATATAATAGCCTGTGTAGGTGCTTTTGGATTTCAAATAGTATGCTTTCTTGGCTGATTTTCTAAGGCTGTGTCTGCTAAAATAAAAGAGATAATATGCCAGTGATGGTCCTGCGTAAAAGCAGTTAAAAAGACAGACACTCTCGGCCCCGTAGTAGATTAGAGAGCAACAATTAATTATTCAAATAGAGTTTAACGATATCAAACTTAAATGTTTATTTTAACAAAATAAAGGTGATAAGAGCTAGCTTCTACTTATCGACACTATGCCATTTGAATAAACAATGACGTCTACTATCTGCATGCAGTTAACATTCACCTTTTGAATGGAAAGCCACTGAAGTTTGAGACAAATAGTTCTCTCATTTCATTTGAGTATAAATGAAAAGTAACTCCACGTTTGGGAAACTTTTCGAGTGATTTTAACTGTGTGAAAAATGACATAATCAGTGAAGGATTCATGCATTTCATTTTAGTGTGCCAAAAAAATCTGATGAGAAATAAAGTGAAGGTGCATGGAAGGATTATACAGCATACAGCATAGCAATAATATTAAAAAAACAAAACAAAAAAACCAGCTCATCCTGCTTGATTAAGAGACATAAAGCATAGAAATGTTAATTTCGTGATATTCAGAAATTTGATTCATCTACACAGCTCTGAATTTATGTGGTTTTGCTTTACTGCCACCATATGTTTGCATCTTTGCTAGTAGCAGATGGGCACCCAAGGTATAATGCCCTCAGCTTTCTTTAACCTACTAAACACAAAACACAGTTGCAAGGATGAGAACTCTGGAAGAGTGCCTCTGTGGGCAAGCTGCAAGTCTCGTTCGCATGCGATTCACATGAGTAACACGTAAGGCACGGGCAGATGGCGTTCTGAAGGGCAAAACAAAAGCCCAAAACATTATTCTCTGCTGCTTATGTCCTTTGTGTTTGCCTGCAGGTGCACAGATTTAACTGCTGTAAGACAAGAAAAATGGTAATGACCCCTGAGTGCGTGAGGTTGTACAAACACAGCCTGATCATGTGTAGTGTGAAAGAGAACCAGTTCTTTTGTCTTTGTAACCATGAGGGGGCAGTGTTACGACACAGATCCTGAGTGATCCACAATTTCCCAACTTATCCAAGATCCTGCAGTGATTGCTGCTGCTCCCCAACTCTTTTGGTGATGGTGCATGAATTCAAAAATAATTGAATTCTATTCAGATAAGGTCTGGCAATGTGAATGCAGCCACTTAAGAGAGATCAAAGAGGTTGTTTGGGTTCAAACCAGGTGGGGACCCTCGAGACATCCTTTAGTTTAATTGCTTCTATGCTGCAAATCAGTGGAATGCCTCAAATATGCAAATTTACACGAGGCCACTGCACATCTGAACTTGCATGAGGCTTGCTTAACAGTCAAACTGCTATCACGCAAAAAGTCTGCAGCTGCAGTTTTATTCTATAATGCAATGAGTCGGGATAATAAATAAACACCTGATCTGATCGTGCAAATAAAGAAAATGCTGAGATTCGGACCGCTGGGGCTTGGTACCATTTCCCAGCTAAGAGGCTGTGACTCATTGGGAGTCTTTGGAGGAATAGTGAAATGTTGTCATGTTATGATGTAGGTAGTTATTGGTTTGACATATTGCTGCAAGTAAAGCCTGGGGACCACAGCAAGCGACTGCTTATACACATTTAAACACACTACCTGGGGAAAAATGCTTCCAGAGTTAATGTATACTGTTAATATACATGTACATATTGCTGTTCAGTTCAGTGTTTCTTTTTAGTTTTAATCCTCAATCAAAGCTCTGCTGAGAAGCCTTCCTTTTCAATTATTTCACTGTAAATGACAATTTGTTCTTGCTTTGTGCTCAAGGTTGCAAAGAGGTAAAAATAAAATAAAAATCATAAGGACAGTCATAAATATGTTGGGGGACCATATTAAAATAAAAGAAGAAATGAAAGTAAATACCAGGGACAAGGTTGCAGAGAAAAGTGCATCATGAGGATAATTACAACTTAGAAGTCCAGTCTTTGGGGAAAGAGTGAGAAAAGTTTGAGAACAGTTAGAAATGAACTCCTAGAGTTTAAAACCAAGATCTGTTGATTGACCATAGTTAGTGGCAGCATGGCAGCCGTCACAACAAGTGAGGCCAGTGTGAGAATGGGCTGTCTAGAGAATCTCTACCTACCTGGCAGGAGGCACATCACACTTCAAAACAACTCAACAAAATACTGCGAGTATGTGAGTGCTCAACCACAATGTCTAATCATCATACCTCAAGCAGAATAATTACCTCAACTGTCCATCACACCTCTGCAAACAATTTCATCAGGGCTCGTCAGCACAGAAGCAAAGTCACAGCACAGCACTGAGTCTTTAAATGGAGCTAGCATGTCTTGGACAGCTTGGAACATCACGATCAGCCCTCGTGGGTGCCGGGTGTCTCCAAATCCTAAAAAGTAGGTACTTGTCTGCCTGGTATATCCTACACACTAGAGAGGAGACAGCTACAGCAGCATGTTAGCCTAAACAGGCCACCTGTCACATTACTTTGGCATGCAGTATTTATTACTACACAATATCCCAATTAGCCATGACAGGAAACAAAGCTTTGTAACTCTTGAGAAATTAATAGAATGTGTTTGCAAAAATCATGTTGCTAATTTTCTCCTATGTTCTCCTGTTTTACCAATTAATTTATAATAGCCTGATTCATAGTCAGCTGTGCAGCCATTATTACAATGCACAAGTGTAAAACGGCAAAACAACATAAATAACTGTCTTGGTAGTTTAAAACCGCAGACACACTCATTAACATGATGTATAGCATAGTTTTTAAATTCTTTTGTTTTAAATTAAAGCTACCACTTTCAGACAGATTTTTATCCACCATGCAATACCATCTGGAAAGCATCTGATTGGCAACAACTTCAATTTTCAGCTTGAAATGTGTTTCATCTTTTATGTTCCTCATTAGCAGCGCGATACCAAAACCTGCTGAAATGTGACTGAATACATTTATACTACAAATTGGCTAAACTTAAACCAGACAGCTTTTGGTACCTAAAAGGTTCTGTGCATTCACATGTAGATTATCTTCATAGAGTTAATTCAGTCTATGCTATGGAACTGCACCTAAATGGGCAATCAATGCCTCTGGGCTCCCCATGAGCCCAAAAGGCCACAATCACTGTCTTTGTTGTATTTATATAATTGCACAATTTCTTCAAAATGTGGACCCCTGAAATTGCAGATAAAAACTTTTGTATTTTACTAAATCAGGCCCAATCTCTAGTTTTAATACCTTTAATATTTTAGATGGTGTTATGCTGACATGGTGAATATTCTTTTAAAAAATATGTTTCATCAAATTATCACTGACTAACTGATATGCACTCAAAGTAGGGCAGGGAAATAATCCGCTGAAGGGAAAATTAACGGGCTCCCAGAAAAAAGAAAAAAGAAACACCCCGGGAAGACGTGTGCGGCTGCTCAACAGGGGCCCACAGCTCATTTTACCCAAGGCCCTTTGGCCGATTATGTTTCTAATGAAAAATCATGTCTATGCATAAAATAATGTTATACGCTGAAAAAAACCCCTCTTCTTGTGTACTTTCTGGAACACAAGAGGAAAAGAACTAAATGTTCACAGAACAGAAATCAAAACATATAGTTTGACTAAGCATGTTTGCAGTTCTTAAAAAACCCAATAAGATCCATGTTCATATGACAAGAGAATTAAAGCTGGGCTATCTGGGGAAAACACCCTATCATGTAAATTTAATATCCATTAGATTTCTAAATGTAATGCTTTAGGTTTTGCAACCAAAGGGCTCAGTTAAATATATGTTAAATTATGAAGTTAATTAGCAAACTAGGCAACACTAATTGCTTGTTTTTGCCTTCAGAATAATAGTTTGGAAATCTGACTGTGGCGTAAGGACTTTTCTGTCATGTGAAAATAAAGCAAAGCTAATAATTCATTAATCTCAGGATCAGGAAAAGTTTACAAGATTTAAAGGAAAGCCAATCTCCCTGCGCCCCACAGCCGCCCAACTGGTTGCTTGTTTCCAGAATAACGATGGATATGTACACTTCATTTCCTGTAATCATGCGCCGCTCATGCTTGCTTGTGCGTTGGCGGATTTCTGCATGATAATGAAAGGTACTTATTGAGTCATGGTGAAAGACAAACGCATGGGCAGAGCAACATCACTCACTATGATCATGACCGATGCATGAATTGGTCTCACGATTTCCAGTTACAGTTATTAACTGGCCATGAGTAATGAGGATGCAGTTTTCTGGGCCTCATCATAAGTGCCTCAGTATTAACACACTCCAGAGAAGGGAGTCACGATGTGAGCCACAAGTATAGAAGCAGACTGACTCAAGCTTACATAAAACAAGGTAATGAGAACGCTTTGGCTTATTTATTTATTTATTTATTTATTTAGGAAGTATTGGTCTGGATACTTATGAGGAAATTCAATTAAAATGATTTTCAAAAAATATTCAAATTGATGTTTGTATTTCTTAGTTTTACTTGGTTGTAAATACAATTTTGATCTTTACCTTCACAAGGCTTATAAATCATCCTTATGTAATGTTATCATAGAAATAGGATAACTGAATAAGTTTTATGTAATAAAGCCCATTTGGCAAAATGAAAATGTGTTCACAGAAAAAGTATGGTCAACATTTGATTTTGGAGGAATCTTTACTTGGTTTTAGGGATCAAAACAGACCTCCGGCTGCCTTTCTTCCAACTAATGCTAACTTGTTCTTGTTCCTCCTAATAGGGAAATTTGCAAGCTTTCAAATGCAAGCTCTATTCTGTGCTTGATGGATAAAGTCAATTAATTAATCCAACTTCTGCAGCTGAAGCTTGTTGGGAACTACACAGCAGATTGCATTCATTCAAGACCGGTATTCTCTTTGCTTTGATTTGATTTGCTTTGATTTGATGAGCTAAAATGCTCCAGATTAATAACATTTTGACAGTAGAGAAAAGCTGGAACGATCTCTGTCTGGAAACAGGACACTGTAAGTCACTGTGAAAGCTATCTGTGAAAAAGAAAGTTTTTAGGACTCTATTGAGTGCTGTAGAAAAGTTAGTTCAGCCCATTATTCAGTAGCTTGTAGAACCGCCGTTAGACACAGTTGTGGTCTTTTATTTATACACAGCTCTTTATATTTCCCACCACAGCATTTCAATCAGGTCAAGGTCTGGACTTTGACTGGGCCATTGCAACACCTTGATCCTTTTCTTTTTCATCTATTCTGATGTAGATTTACTGGTTTGTTCAGATGCAACTCTGCAGATCCATGCCATAATGGCATTCTAGAGAGAAGAGGTTCTCTCATGATAGTTTTTTTTTGCAGTCTCTCTGAGAATTACATGATTTATTCTTGGGGTGAATTTGGTCAGATGTCCACTCCAGTGGCATTACGTTAACACTAAATGCTCCAGACCAGCAAACTGCCAATACTTCTGTTTTGATGGTTACACTTCCTGATGATCAGTTGATCAAGTGCATCTGTTTAGCAGATCCTTACCATCTTAATTCTTGCGGAAGCAATAAGGATGTACTTGATGTAGGGGCTGCATGGTGTCTTGAGAAAACGTCATCATAGGAAATTGTGTAAAGTAGTTCTAATAGAGTTATATTCAGTTAAATATTGTCCACCACTTATATGTACGTAAAATATACTTCAGTAAAAGGTTAACGTTTTGTAGGGTTGGCTTATGTACCTAAAGTAAAGATTCTATTATGTCAGTTAAAGAAATTTCAACCTGAACAAACACTTCAGTACTCCAGAAGGTGTATAATTGTGTATTATGAAGACAGAGATGAGGGAAAAGGCTAGGGGGAAATATGAGAAAGAACTTGAGGTCCTGGTGAGCTGTGATATTACTTTGAGTATAAGCTAATGAGCTGTTCAGACAAACAGAGGCTGCAAAAGGAGTCTAGTGGTCAATTTCATGAAAAATACACAGTCAAAATTCCCTCCGAACAAACTATTACATGTTTGTTTTTTTCTGTGGGTGATTATTACAAGGTATGAAGTAGTCTCATTGCTTTCCTGCCGGTAGAACACATAAATAACAGTAATATCTTCCAATATAAAGCAGAGCTTTTTTCTGCGATTATGGCAAACCTAGTTAAAAAGTATTATACTTTACTCCTTGTTCTTTCTAGGGTGTGTGCATCTGCATGAAATAAAACACTACGTTTGAGTCTTTTTCAGCATGCTAGACTGGCTCTGCATCAGTCTCTATTAGACACCTGTGTCTCTTGTGGCAGCTTCCTTGACCCTGAGCGGATGAAAATGTTTCTCCACCTGTACAGAACAAAGCTGGAGTCCTGTGAGACATCATGTGCATGAATGAAAGATGGGAAGTGGTAGACACAGACTGAACCCAGCAAATGAGGTC
>VUQG01001731.1:22918-53020 GCA_015106755.1 Etia nguti | reverse complement strand
CTTAATGTTGTAACCACGTTATTAAATTAATGCACGTAAGGTGAACTAGCAAACACCGTCGTAGTTACATGCGGCTGTCTTCTTGTTTGATGGCAGATACTCCCTTCATGCTGTGTCAACAGAAAAGGCTAACTTGGTTATCATTTTGCAGAAAAAAAGAGACTGCGAAAAATAAAAACATAAGATGTTTTTGGACAAAGTTTGTGTTCTCCATTCTTTAAGCACTGGTTCGAGCACTGTTTAAGCACCAGCACCGTTTCAAAAGTACCGGTTTGGCACCGGTATCGGATAAAACGTAAACGATACCCATCCCTAGTTCCAACTGAGATGTCTGCCTGAAACTTCATAATGAGATTGTCTTTGGAGTAAAAATATCATTATGGTCGATACAAAGCTGCAGAGGTGCCTCTACTCGTGAGCTGAGGAGAGTCACTGAGAAATTAATAGAATGACAGTGAAATGATGAGTTTCAATTCTCATATATGGGGATTTTCGACAGGTTTACTCTGTCAAAAGGCAGGTCTACAGCAATTCCCCTAACACAAAGACCTGAGACTACAGCAAAACGTTGCATCGATGATTGATTACCTATTTAAAGGTTAACAATAACACACTTCAGAGCACAAAACATGGACTTTGCACTGAGCTGCGAGAGTACACGCGAACCACGGAGATCACATAACTGCTTCTAGCTGAGAATCACTTTCACATAGCTAATCGATTTCTTTGGTCAATGCTTGCAAAACTACGACTTCAAACTTATGACAGCTTTTGCACACCTGAGTCACATGCAAGCTTATTTTGAACTCTGTTTGGACACCGCGTTCAGACTCATAGATATCAATAGTTTTGCACTTAGAATTGATGAGGAGTTAATAAGGGAACTGATCGAGAATCCGACCTACAAGCGGAATTGATAATGGCAGTCAATTAGATCTTGTCAATACCCATCACTTGCACATGCGATCTAATTTTTAGTGTAACCTAATTTCTTTGACTGGCTGAGGTGGACATAATCAATAGCAGCAGTGTAAACACTGACAGACATGTGACTGTTACTATAAATATTGTTATTTTTTTCTGTTCCCTGCCCCTTTCTTTGGTGTATTTTTACAGCCAATTATATATTCTTAATCTGATGTCTGTCTGCTTGCTCTGCTTGTAGTTCTGCTTCAGTGAGAACCAGTTGTTCAGGCTCATAACTTTAATTTATGATGTGATTGTGGTCTGACCTACAACCAAGCCTGATTTGAGAATGTGCTTGTGTTTCAGACTGCTGCCATCAAAAAAAAGAGAAAAAAGAAGAAGAAAAAAAGCAATTTATACTGCACATTCAGCATGAATTCTCCCCCACTACTTACTTCCCCTTTCCAAACCAGTTGCCAACACAAGCCACCACTGCTGGCCAACCGGTGGTCTGTATCAGCCCGTTCATGACCTGCAGAATGAAACAGAAAGAGAACCTGAACTGTGTTAACTGTCTTCAATAAACCCTGCAAACTCCACATTAAGAGGAAAAGAAGAGGAGATCAACGAACACTGATTCTCAACATTCCTACATGAAACTGATATAAGCAAAGCTCTGCATGTGCAGTCATATGATGAAGCTGTGAGTCACGTGATAAGTGTGATCTAAGAGTGACTAAGCCACCATGTGATCTGTGCACGTTCAAGTGGAAAAGCTGCTAAGAGAGGTCTGCACTGACCTGCAGAGCTCACAGTGGTCACGCCTGTAAGAGATGCTCAATATCCATACCTAAAGTGCACATGTTAACAGGTTAAAATAAACAGGATGATAAATGAGATAAATACTGATGACCTAGTCTTTTAAATACTTCCGGTCACAGCTGACAGATTTCAATTTCTCTATTGCCACAGACGGCCTTTTTTTTCTTATAAACTCAATTCAATTCAATTTTAAGGTAAAGACCCTACAATAAACTCATTGTCGATTTAATGAATGGATCTTATTTTTATTACAGCTGAGGACTTGATTAACTTTCCATGCTTTCCTGAAAACTGCCGATGGAATTTGACTACATATGCTGGTCATGTGACCTGTGTGAAGCTCATGTGACACTTCAGAGCTGCAAAACAAAAGTCAGGCAACTACACAAAAGTCAACTGCACAAAAGTCAGAAAATTGAATAAATAAATATTTTCCTGCATTTATAAGGGGAAAAAACTCATTTTTTAAGCTAAGGGGTTAGATTTAAAGACTTAAAAAACAGAATAAATAGTCTCATTACTGGCATCCCTAATTTATGGGAAGGGAAATAGCCTAAGCTGTGGCTGAAACTAATTTTTTCACTTGTTTCTGAGCTAATCCAACCCATTGACATGTGATTATTAGTGGTCAAAAGGCGTGAAAAAAAAAACCCTTAAGTGAAATAACACTTTTCTGACAGTGCTTTTGTTTAGGACTAGGTACTGAGTGAGAGCAAACATTTCTACAGAGCTCAGCGACCAGTGAAACCTGAGGTCAGCAAGAGACAGCTCATCTGATCACTCCACTTCCCTTGTTTTTGCCACCTAATGCAGTTTTTTTGTATGCTGCAGTTGTTTCCGAAATGGACACAATTTTGTTTATAGCAAATCAAAGTTTCCTCATCCTCAGCAGATTTGAAGACAATCTGTTTAGAAATGTAAATAAAAGGGTTGGGCAACATGAGATAAAAGCATGCAAATCTACTCTCACTCTCAGATTAATAAAACAGCTCAATTTACTTTATGTCACAAACTGAATTGTAAAACTACACAGTGTATTTATGCAGCATCTCCATCTGTGTTTGCGTCTCTGAAGGAGCACTTATAGCTGATAGCTCCAGGGAAGCTCTCCACGGTCACTGCAGCTGGCTGCTGGTCATAAAGATTAAGTTAAATCCTTTAAAACCCCATTTTGCTTTTCATTTGTGTGCATGTGTTAGATTAATCAGCTTCAAAGAGAGTCTATAATTTCAGTTTAGTTCAGTTGGGTTTGCAGTGGTAAAGAAAGAGTGAGGGAGGGCTCACCCAGGTGACAGCAAAAAGCACTAAGTCTAACTCAGTCCTTTAATTTTTTAATCTAGAAAGTGTCAAAATGTTTCTACACCCCCGCCCCTCCCCCGGTTCTTTGTCTAATACTGGATTTTTAACATTAAAACAATTACAGGACTTTCACCCATTTACCCTCTCAAGTGTGTGCATAACAGAAAGAAACCACCACTTTCCAGCTAGCAACCTAAATCAGCTAATGTGTGGCTGATGAGCTGACATTGCAGCTCTTATTTATAAAAGATATCACAGTCAAATGCCCCACAATCGCAATAATAAAAGAGAACAGGATAAACGAATCAGAAAGTAAATTAAAGTGCAGGTTTGTGGATTTGTGTGTTTACCTGGACGAAGGCGTAGTACCCCAGTGAGTGGATGTTCCAGTAGAAGCCGAGGCCAAACAGACATGTGAACAACCCACTCATCAACATCCCAAAACTCAGGTAGTACCGCAGAGGGAGACGCTCTCCAAATATCCCACTGAGAACATGAGAGATGATTATTAGTCAGTGCAGCACATGCCCTCTCAGACAAAAACACAACAAGGTCAGCCAAAAACAGCAAATACAAACCTGAAAAACATCCCGATGGCATAAGCAACCAGAAAGCAGTTATCCAAGACCCCAAACAGTGTCTGATAGTTGTCCTGGTCTTTAATGAGAAAACAGATAAAACTGTTACTTTTTTCCATATCAGCATTTATAAATTTGTACGGTCTTCGTCAATTAGTACGGCTCACACACATAAAACTGCAGCAGAGAGCTGGACCTGTTAATCTCATTCCCAGCTCCTCCTTTTATTCCTGTCATTAATAAAATTATTCTTGTTTAGCTTACTACCACATGCCTATGCTATAATGTTGTTTGGTCAGTGAACTTAGTCTGTTGCTAGGTTGTTGCTAAACAACATCGTAATATATGCATAATTAATATTACTGATAGCTCTTCTTGCTTTAATGGTCCCCTTTATGTCAACTTTCTTCTGATCTGCGTAGGACTTCTGTGTTCACAGGCAGATCTGTGTGCTGCAAGCAGTTGTCTGGCTCTCTGGTCTGACCCTATGATGGACTACTAACCTATTATAGGCTTTCACCCTATCACAGCTGGACTAGGTTCAAGCTACAGACTTAACTCCAGACTTAAAGTTGGTTAAGAAAGAGGATGGAAGCATAGTAAGACCCTTATAATATAATCCTTGTAGTTTAGCTGCTTTTAAACTTCCCAGGAAAGTAACCACAGAGCACAGGAACTATGACAAGTACAACTGGGGGTAATTCTCTCTGTTGTAGAAGATATAATGCTCTCTAATCTTATAGCCACCATTCTTCCAGTGCAGCTTTGAAGGCTTCTCTCTTTCCTGCGTTTCAGTAACATTAACTAAAAGTTAAATATTTATCAGCTGCAGGTCCCACATGATCAGCTCAGTTTCACAGCACCTCACAAGCACAAATGCAAACAACAACCTTGGCCACAACAGTGCAGGCTCTACGTGGATTCAGAGCATTAACTAAGCTTAACTCTCCACCAGATTTTTCCCCAAAAACTTCCAGGTACTGCAGATTACATCTATTAACCTTAACTGCTGGCCACAGTGTGGCTGTGTATGTGGTTTAAATGACTTACAGAACTAATGCCAACAAGTAAAGACAACTATAAGTGAGTCAGTAGCAGCTGATGGACTTATCAAAAACTAATCAAAAACTCTAATGTACAACACAAACATAAAACAAGAGCAAAACAAACAGCTTATTTGGTAGTATCTCATAGTGGCTGATTTTGGTGTTTTCGTCATAAAATGATCCAGAAAAGGTGTAACATTTACTTGAACACCTCTATAATCTGGCCTCCAGTCTCAGACAAAATCTACACCCACACTACAAACTATTTAGTTATCACAATACAGCATGTCCCTCGTAGTAGGTAATCATGCATCCATCAACATACTTGGAACTTCTAGTGTACTACAGATGACAAACAAAGTCTCACTTTTCCTTGTTTTTTTGAGTTTCAGAGCTTCAAGAAGCTGCTTCACCACAGCAGCTCCTCAAGCTCCTCCTATGCATGCATATGCCACTTTTTCCACTGTGAACACCTTAAAAACCTACTGATAAATCATGTATAGTAATAATTTGGTACACTGAAACTTTTTGAGTGCTGCAATTGTCAAAAATCTCTTAAACATACATTTCCTACTGTTTGTTTGCATTATTTACCAGAAGTTGTGTTTCCAAAGTGAGCATTAATGACAGCAATCAAAGGACTTACCAAAGGGTGGCCAATCGCACCAGGTAACATTATTGGTTATGTTAAGGTCTGTTGGCTGAATGACGTTGGAGCAGTTTCTGTGCAGTTCACTCTGAGTGTGAGAGAAGAACGTGGAAAGAAACCAAGTGAAATGACTAAAACAGTAGTTGACACAAGCAAATGAAGAGCCAAAGATAAAAAACTGTCTTCTATAGGTGTATAAATGTATAAAGACATAGTATAAGAATATGCCAGGATACCACTATTACCACAAACAACACACTGCAGCTGTCAGGATAAAAGGATCACAGCCCATGATTGTTTTATGACCAGTTCACGAATACTTTGCAATTTATACAATGAGGGGCTTTTACAGCATCTGACTTTAAAAAGCCTTCATTTGCAAACCATTGCTGTGTCATGCAAACACTTTCAATTGTTGCTTGACTATCTTTGATTGAAACAACAGGTCATGAAAGAAGACATATACGGGTACAGGAAATTAGCCGTTAGCTTTACGTCCCAGTTTAACAGGACTTACAGGCAAAGGTAATCCTTTCACCTGAGTATCACATGATACATGTTTAAGAAAATCCCTTTAGCAAATTCAGCAGACATCCTTTGGAGCCGTTTGCTTTTCTAGCAGCTTTTGTGCTTCGGCTGTTAATTTCTGTGAATTTGTATAGACACGAACACCTTTAATTGCGGCTGTGTCTGAGTTATATGTAGATAAAGTTACTTTTTTTAAAAGCTTATCTTCTGCTGTCTTCCTGATCACGTGACAGGCTAAAGATTGAATGTTAGAAATTAGACTGAATCAATATATCTGTAAGGAGATAACAAATGGCCTGGCTGAGCAGTGTTAAGGTAAAGATTTTATCCATTTCTGAGGGTAAAAAGTACAAGATAAGAGAGATATGTTCTGTCTTTCTAGAGAGCATTTGATCCTGCAAAAACACTGTTAATCCTGTACATAAAAAGACATTCAACTTTTCCAGTCACCTTAATGATGCTGATAGGTTTCCGTGACAGGTGATAGGCTGTGTAGAACAGGAAGGTGAGGACGAGAATAAAACCACGATACCTGCAGAAACAGACACATTAGAACCAAAATCATTTCAAAATAACAATCAAATTATCTTTATTATCCAAAGTATTAAAACAGAATAATACAAATATACCTGCAAAGACAAAAAGCTATGTTTATTAATCATGCAGTTACATCAGTTAAAATGCCTCCAGCACCAACACAAGACACGAAACGCTAAAACTTTCCACTGACATAGAAATAGTAATTTGGATAACAAACTCACAGATCAGCTGTTTTCATGTTGACTAAACAACACAAGTTCATTAGTGGAAAAAGTATCATCAGTGCTCACATTATACTTTGAGTGTAAGGTGGTTAATTTGAGATGCAAGAGGGTTAAATAATACAAACTCTACTTTTAATTAGTTTATGACCCTTCAAAGTTTATCTGTGACTCTTCAAAGGGAACGTGAACCTGAAGTTCTTTTAAGTCCAGTGATCTCATTTAAATTGCTTGAAATTTGAGAGATTTGAGAGAAGGTGTCTTTATTAAAGAAGCAGGAATCAGGACAAACACTAAAAAAGACACACATTTGTCTAAAAGGATCAACTTTATGGTGAAGACATAGCTGTTTATGAAACATTCAGTTTTTTCTTATTATCATCATTTGATTATTTAGTTGGATCTTTGTTTTTGGAGAAATTTAGACTATGCTGTACATATGGTCATTGAATGGTTTTCATATTCCGGCTGCTATTATCATGGCAAACCACAAAGAGATAAGACTTAATGCAGGTCTTTTGCATTGGACTGCAGGAGTGTTCCAAGCAGATATGGCGGGTGGAGTTAAGGGCACATCCTTTGTTAATAACTCCATAAAGTCAGCCTCTCTGTTCCTCTCAAACATGTCATAGCAAGTTTCAAATATCACAACCTATATATTACTGTGATAATTTAGTGTATGTTAAAGCAAACAGTTGCTGGGAATATTAGGAATGAAATATTGGAATGTTGGTTGAAAATTTTAGGTGCAACAACACAGAACAATGCATCTATTCTGCAACAAAGTATCTTTCCATGCTGGAAAGTGGTGAAATCTGTGTTAATAGCAAACTGTGTGTGAGACAAACAGTTTGTTTGTGTGGCACAATGTGGGTCAATAATGCTGAGAGGCATTTTTATCATGAGAAGAACATGTTTCATTTCAATGTGACCTTCTCAAAGTAAAAAAAACTGATATGAAGGGAAGCTGAAGTTGAGTCACACGATACTCTTCCTGCTCTCATGTATTCTCCTTTCCTCAAACATCAAACTGCAGGCGCAGTTCCTTTTTTATTTTTTTCCATTATATTTCATAAAATCTGTGCAATTTGTGACTTTTTGGTGGCTTGCAGTTTTCCACCTTGGTTATCACATAACCAGCAAAAAAAACCTACATGAGACTCACGATGACAGACTTTGCTGGGGGGGGGTTCAGCAGCAAGAAAAGCCAGATTTCAGAAAAGTGTCTATTTTACAGTGTGAGAGGTGTGTCAGACTTATTGCATTTCATGCTACATGATCCCCAAGTGAGCAAGAAAATACCTCTAATTGTATCCCCCCCTCTTTTATTCTAAATGAATAATTTGTGAAAATGAGGCATCCATTTACAAAACAGACCTGAGAAGCCTGAGTTGTCTTAAGAAAAATATCTATTTTCCATATTCAGCCAGATTTTAAAAAACAGGAAATATCATGTAATGGTACTTTACTGACACTTTATTTCCTGATAAATCTGGAGGTATAGATCACTTTTCGACAGTTTTTAGTTATTTTAAATTACCCAGTGGTGGACACTGGAACCCTTGACCAGCCACCTTTTAAAATATCAATTTTTTGAATGGAGTTTGGTGGGACTCTAGATTCGCATAGGGGAAACCAGACGTGCCGGGTATAGATACCCCGATGAAAACAAGAAGTAGTAACACATTTATAACAGGAAGTGAGACATATAAAACAATAGCTGGTTACATGATTTACTGGTCCCAGAACAGTTCACATACTGACGGTTTATCGACTAGTTTGAGTCAATCATTTAGAGCAGAGATAAGAAACAGCAGTTCCCATTACAGGGCTGCGTGTGCGCCAAGAGGACAATAAGAATGAACACTTACCAACTATCCCGAGAAAAGTTGGTGATAAGTCTTATTCCAGGAGCCAGAGACGACTTCATTTTCACTTAATTATTTTAAATCTTTGTGAGACTTATCAGAGAAAACAGACTCTCAGCAGTGGGTCCCGGACATGTCCTCTTGGGAGCAGACGGATGTTGAGCAGGTAAAGATGAATAACCGCAGAGAGCTGGCTAACCCTGGATGAAAACAGAGGCTAACTTATGCAGTACCGCAAAATAAAAACAGACCTGTGTGCCTGCTGAAATAGAGGCTCAAATGGGCTAGCTACGGGAGCTGTAAAGGTGCTCCTGTTGGAAGGTACCCTCCGTGAATCTCCAGCAGTGCTCCATACTGAGCGGCTTTTATACTTCAAGTACGCGGTCAAAAGAGCCGACCTGCCTCCAAAACGCTGTGATACACGTTTAAGACATTGCTGCTATTAATACTCCAATGTTGGGTTGGTTTTCCATAAGATTTTCCAGCCCGGGATTCCCGGCAACAGCCTGCCTGCCGGTAAGTATTTAAGTCTGTGGACTCGACGACGTAACGTCACGCAGGCGACTCCAAGAGACTTTCTTTTTTAAAACGGGGAGGACCAAGAACCGGTTGGACGGTGGGTGGGGCTGCTCTAAGTGGAGGTATTTCTATTTAAGTTAAAATGCAGCAGACTTAAAAGCACCTTAATTAAAAACACGCATTAGGTTCTTTAAAATGTTCCACTTCGGATCAAAATCCTTCTGACCACCAGGCCACTGCGTAGGTAACCCCTCTGGGTACATGTCAGCGCAGTTATTTTAAAGCAATAGCCTTTATTAAGGCTGTATTAAATTAATTGTATTATTAGTTTTTTATTAATTTAAATTAGCTTAAAGGTAAAACTGAATGTATTGATCAAATTATTTCAAAAGAGGCGTAAAATATTCAAGTCTCTTACATAAACAGGTACATGTTGTTCATTGTCCGTAACCACAATGTAACAAAAGAACTGGAGCTGACGTTAAAAACAATAAAATAAAAGCAGATTTTTATAAGACCAGCCATTTCACAATTTGTATTTACCACAAAAAAGTGACATTTATTTGTTAAAAGGAGCCCTGAAACAGGTCAACATGACACATGACCCACACAACAAACAGCAAATCCTCACAAGCACATTTTTATGTTTAGTTGTGTACTCAGCACATAAACTACCATCATTAAAACTATATACACAGAGTAAGACGCTGCACAAATTCCTTCATTACCTATAAATAAATCAAAGCAAATTTCTGTGAGGTTTAATAAGCAATAATTAAACAAAGCCAAAGAGTTCAAAAGGAAATTTTATACTCCATTTCATTCTTCACAATCAGCAGAATAAATGTAAGTGTAAACAGCCATTCCAGCTCTTTGAAGTTGTAATACCACACACTAGTTCAGCTGACTGTTCAATGACAACATGATCGGTTTTCCAAGTATTAAAATCAAAGATCTGGGAAAGTAAAGATGAACCGATAATAATGCTACAGGCAAAGAGAAACATTGTGTTTGTTATTGCTCATTTAGAAAACAAACTGTGCACCAAATCATCCTTAAAACATTGAGATATTTCAGAGTAAAAGCATCATTCTGGATCCACTTGAAGAGCTACGTGAAACGTATTTACCTCTTGAAGACAACAATAAACTGAAATGTGTGAATCTCTTTTATGTGGAGGCTCAACATGTCCTGGACTCCTCGGTGCTGAGTGAGAGCATTGATCTGAATGTAGGCTAGAAAACGTACACAAGATTTTCAAAATCTGAGACCGGTCCTTTAGACAGACATCTGCTTCCTTTTACTGCAAATCCAAACTCACCAACGCTGAATGTAGGGCTTGGGCATATGCTGCAGAACAAAAAAAATGTTTTCATGTAGCTGGACTGAAGCTCAGTAAGCAAGCAGATGGTTGAGTGTGAAGTCCTCACCTTTGGGATTATTGTAGAAAACACAGTTGTTAGCGCAGGTGTCGGGGTGGGAGTCCCAGAACGAGGACGCACAGCAGCAGAGAGGAGGGAGCTCCAGTTTTGCCTGAGACATTCGCTCCTTCATTTGAGCTCTGAGAGCTTCAATGAACCTGCAGAAATAATAAGGAGAGCTTTAGCTTCACAAAGCCATGCATACATTTTTTCAAACAGTGGTTTTTGAGGGTCTTACTTACAAACACTGGGTATCCCATTTCTATTAAATTTCTTATTTGTGTAACTGGACCTTAAAACACGTCAATTTAATTATATATTTATTACTGAAGCCACAGCTAAAGTCAAGTTCATTTTATTTCTAACAAGACCAAAACAATTAGAAAGTAAAATTTTAACTCTTTACCCCATAAAGACCTTCACATTCTCCCCCTCACATCCTCTCATACCCTTAATGACAAGCTCTGACATCTCAGTATAAATCAGTAAAGATGTGGTTTGACATCCATTAGTTTTTCCAAGGGAAGCCCTGGTAAGCTGTATAAGTAGAGATCGGTCTCACTAACTTCGGATACACACCCAGTCATTTTGATCTGGAAGCAGGCCTGAAATATGACAGAAACTGCTCAGCTCAGTTCAGTTTGCTTTAGGCCTGCTTATAGAACAAAATGACTGAAGTTAGTGAGGGTAGTTTCTGTCTATGTAAAGGAAAAACATGGAAACTATTCTAACGGTTGTCACATAGCTTCCTCAAAGATATATCCTGAGGTGTCAAAACTTGTCAGGTGTCATTGTGGGTACAGGGGAGGTCGTGAAATGTCAGGGGAAAGAGTTAAAGGCGTTTTTAATTTATTTTCCTATATAAGTCATCCATGTCCAGTTCACATCAACATTATTACTCAGCCTCAGTGATTTATCCATTTTCATCGTGTATCTGAAGTAAAACCCCTGGATTAGGATCCAGGGGGGTCTTAATCTAGTGTTAAGATCCACTGTTAAGTCTTAGTCCAGTTCTTAATCGATACAATGGCTGTTTTTTTACATTTTCACACAGCTCAAAGAAGGCCGTCTAGTGATCACTTGTCAATATACAAAAATGTCTTGATTGACTATGCACCACATCTCATCGGACCTGGAAATGGATCAGATTCTAGCCAGGAAGAGGCAGAAAACACTGATGGGGAGAAATTTTATGTGACTCCAGATGAGTGGCAGAAAATGAAACAAATGAAATAGCAGCATTTAGCATCCACAATATTATCAGACAATCAATAAACAGCCAAAAAGGGCTCAAAATTAACCCAACAGACCCACATATGCCCTGTCTCTCAAATGTCTACGAATAGGTTTGCTGCAGGTTTACATCTGTTATCCTATTGGAGGCTACAAAAGCCTTCAAATCCTGGCCTTAAATAAAAATGGAGTAGCACTCTCCAATGACTGCAAACAGACTTCCACGTATAAACATCAGAGGATTTTCCTGTTTCAATTGCATCAAGTCTATTCAGTTGAGTCTCTATTGCATAATTACCTAGCAGCTACTTTGCCTTTCTCCTCTCTTTTCCTCCTCTGTAGCTCCACAGCTCTCTCCTCCTCCTCAAGCTTTAGTCGCTCCAGAATCAGCAGCTCCCTCTCCTCCAGCTTCTGCCTGGCTTCTGCGAGCTGCCGAACTCTCTCCAGCCTTCTCTCCTCCTCCAGACGGATCTGTTCTTTCTCCGCTTTGATCCTTCAGTGAAGATGAAAACACATGAAAGGAGATTTTCACTGACAATAACATGTAATTTAAGTTTAAAGGAGGGTTTTTTTTTTAAAAATTACTCTGCATATCTATTGTATTCCGAGCAAGCTCACTGTTCAGCTCAGAAAACAAATGTTTTTATTTCCTCTGGTGTGAAAATGTGTCATGTTACAGAGATCTGCTGTTTGACACTTTATATAGAGATCTCAGGATTTAGATTCACTTTAATGAAACGCCCCAAACCCCAAGAGGAAGCGATACAGCATGAAATGGTAAGCCTGTCCCCTCTTCACCTTGCCGTCCTTGTCAGGTGCTTCCTGTGCTTCTTGTTCTCCTTCACTTGCTCTCTCTCAGTGTTCATGGCCAGGCGGCGGTGCATCAGGAACTGAGACTGACGCTGCAGAGACAAACACGCCGTCTGTGACGTTTGACATCAAACCAGTAAAGCCAAAGCTTCGTGCATGCTTCCGATTCCCACCTGTCTTTTCAGTTCTTCTTGGTCAGTCAGAGGCCAGATTCTGAGGCTGGACGTGAATCGAGAATCAGGGTGTGATTGTTCAGGACTCCACAATGGACGTTCACTCCCCTGAAAAGCATACAAATAAAATAAAGACGAGTGAAGACTGATCTACTGACACTCAGCCAAAGTAAGTGTATGTATGAAGGTGTTAACACTACATTATCATCAATAAGTTAACATTCAAAGAAACATTTAGTTTGTTTTTTTCAGTAAAAATACAAATGTATTCCTCCAAAATATCATTTTATAAGCATAAATATTCAAATATTAAAAGATGGACTTTATATTATTGGTTAATGTTGACACATCCTATAAGAGTTTCCTGCACATCCAATCTCTGATTTATCCTATTCTCTGCTAAAGAGCTCAGTGAGCTACTTTGTTATATTTCCCTTTATTAATTAGATACTGTAGTTTGTACAGTATTTATCGTATAATACTTCCCCTTAAAAGCCAGGTGAGATTCCTGGACCAATCAGAAAGCAGGGCCTTATTACTTAATGAATAACATCTATAAAGAAAAACGCCCCAAAAGAAGCAGAACTGTGCCAATCATAACATAAAAAAAGAAAAAGACACAAGTATAATATACAAAAAAGCCTTTGAAGAACAAGCCTGAGATATTTGTAACCATTAGAGGCTACAGCTCTAAGAGACCTGAAGATGTTTCAGATAGAGTCAAAAACATGGAGAGCAGTAACTTATTGACACCTAAATGTACCTCAGAGAGGGGCTTAAAAATGTGCTGTTTCCCACCACATTTTCTCCTTTCTCTTAACAGTTACAAAGAATTATCAGTAAATATTGGCATATTTTATCTGGTGACCCTTCCACAGGTCATTTGTTCAATAATATATCAATTTTTGCTAAAAACCTGAGAGAAATACGAGCCAGGGCTGATTGCCATAATTCTTTAGCCTTCTGTTTTTCTGCTTTACTAGGAGGTAATCCCACCATGTCTAAACTGGGAAGCTATGATGTAATCGGATACCTTTTGTGCACTGATATTTGATATATGTCATATATGTTTTTTTTCATTTAGCTGCAGAATATGTATGGATTTTTTTCAACATCTGTTAACTTTAGTGTTAACATTCTGCCTAAATATATTATATTTATATTTTTACAGATTTATTTTTCCTATGTCTATGTCAAGTGATTTTAACATCATAGATTATGTGTGTATATTGATACTGCCTTGATACTATTTTTGTAAAACTGTATTTTTGCATGTTGTGCTGGTTTTATTTTATGATTAGAGCTCTAATTTCTTCATTTTACAGGAATCTAACCTGACTTTGATTATTGTGACTGTTGTTTGTCTTAGATTACCCCGATTATGACTTATTTCTGAAACATTTCTGCCTTTTTTGGCCATTAATAAATATGAAGAAAAATAACGTTTTCTACTTTTTTGCTGGCATCTTGTCCCTTTTCTATTGGTCAATATTTATTTGCAATTTTCATTAATGTTACTATTGTAATGCAGTTAAAAGTTCAAAAACAACAACATGATTCATCAACAAAAATGGAAGAAATAGAGTTCTCCATAATAACAATAATAAAATCTAAAAATTCACAGAGAATTTAACAGCTGGTGGATCCTTATTCAGGCCAGCATGCTCTGACTAAATTTGTGTTTCACAAAGCTTTACAGACTCAAGTCTGCAGGTTTGTAGCTATGTAGTGGTTACCAGGGAGCAGCGTCAGAAATCTGTGGAACAATCGGTAATTTGATCGCTTTCGTTTAGTCATAATATACAAAGAACTTTTTTCTACTGTGAACTTTTTTCTACTCTGCCGTCGTGTTGCTTTTGTTAGAGAAGTCCACACAAGGAAATCTGTATTGCATAGCTAAAAAATATTATTTGCTCATAAATATACTGCTCGCTTGGTATATCCACAGTGCTATTTTGAGAAATTACTGGCTCATTATTAAAAATCAGATTATATATTTATGCGTTTCAAAGATTTACATCAACAGTAGCAACTAAAAGCATTACAATGTAGTGTAGTGCACTTCGAAAATGTATAACATTCATATGCATAACTCTAAATGAGCAGGCTGCAGCTGGTAAACATTAAAGTTATGCCACAGGTGCTTGCAAAGTGAGAAACATTTAAAACAAGTGAAAATTTTAACAACACTCCAGTTTTTACACAGTTATACTCATCCAGTACACTCACAATCCACAACACACCAACCCAACATAGCACCCTCAACACTGAGGAGGGGGTGGGGTATCTTCCTACACCCGTTTCACACACCCTGCCGGAACGGGGGTCTGCAGGCGGTTTGTGGTGCGCTTCGTCCCAGTTTGCTGCTTGTTCGGGGTGACATCTGCTTGCTGATACCACAGAGGCGGGGTCAGTGTGTGTACATGTGTCTTTATGTCTCTCTGTGTGTCCCAAGTGATTGGGTGAAAGTGAGTGAGCAAGTGGTTTATGTATGTGTGTATGGCTGTGTTTGGGCCTGGGGCTCGCTGGGCCTTGGCCCCGGTGACGCATGATCACCTGCTTTCCGCTTGACATTTCTGCCCCTCCCTGCGAAGCGGGTCCTTGTTGGCAGGTCCTTATCACCTCACCCGCACCTGCGGCCCAGTGACCCCTTCTCGGCTCGTACCAGGGTGCCCGGCCTTTGGCAGGGTCGACTGCCCATTGCCTCTGGTCCACTGGGGCTCTCACACTATAGGAAGAGTTTTGATTTATGTATCTGTGTATTTTCTAATTTTTTTTTTTCCAGGTGCTGTATGTTTGTTTTTTTGCTTTGTTTTGGGGTATTTTGTCTCTTACAGGTGGAGTAGCTGCCAATACATTGTGCATTTCTATTTGTTTCTACCCTCCCAATTGAACCCTCCCCACCACCTCTATTTTTCTATTTTTTCCTTCTGTTGACTGTCTTTCCTTAGACATAGTCATACCATACCACATATAAAGTAATAACTGAAATAACACAAATAGAAATGAATAAATAAACAGGTTCACATGAAGGCGCCTACAGATATTCTATATAGTTGTTTTTGCAAAAGCAAAATGTGTTTGGTACCACAAATCATTCATATCACAATTCTAAGTGTAAAAGCTGCCAGCCAGGACAAGACATTAGAAAAAAAAAACCAAAAAACAAGTGAAGGTGCAACAACCAGAAACAAAGGAAGTGACTGTCAAAGAACAAAGTGCCCTTTCTTAGACACAGCAAAAGCAACACTGTTTTTTAAGATACACAGAACCCTGAGCCTAAACTCACATCTGTGTGGTTAGCTGACAGCTCACTCAATTTCCTGTGAAAACAAGGCAACACAAAAACAACAAAAAAAATCTGTACAAAGACGTAAGCCTTACTTTATGTTACTGTTTCATGTTTGGAGCTTATAATGATTCACAAGATGTGAGAGGGAACTGGACATTATATTTATGTATATTTTTTCCATTAACCTCACACATATTCCTCACGTCATTATCATGATGATGATGAGGTAAAATTAAACATTACAGCCTGTACTGAGATAATGAAACCTGACCCAGTTTCAGGCTTGTAATTCTGCTCTTTGAGGCGTTATATCATGCTAATAAACTTTGAACTATATGTGTTTATGAGTTGACAAGAGTGAAACAGAGGCTCACTCTCACCCTTGAAGTTCTTTGCTGAATTGAGTGGTTTCAGACCTGCTTATGGAACAGAATAACTGGACGTCCGTCAGAAGTTAGTGAGGGTGGTCTCTGTCAGTGCAGCAACCCAGAAACTTTTCTAATGGCCGTCAAACCACGTCTTTACTGGTATACACCAAGTGTCAAAACTCATCATTAAGGGTACAACGGAGGTAATCAAATCTAGTCTTTGTGGGGGAAAGAGTTAAGTTTATCTTCATGCCTTCTACACAGGATGGCTAGAAAAAAATAATTCTTAAGAATTCACACTGGACTTTGACATCGAAGGTAATGATTTACACTCAATGCTGTGTAAGGTATTTAAAAATGCAGCATTAGAGAAGAAGAGAAAAGCCTACTACTCTTCCTAGCACTGAGCTTTCAGTCTGATATCCACCAACACTTAAAGCATCAGATTTCCTGTTTACTATCACATCACAAAGAGCCAAGTTCTAACCTTTACTACAATCTGTCCAAAAAATTGCCTGAACGTCAAACTTAATATCTACATCTCGCTGTTTTTAGCCCGTTTTAAAATATGGCGTAGCTACCATGAAGCCACCCATTAATTCTACTTCCCATTTCTGAGTGGCTTGTCCATCACAGCGTATCCCTGCCCTAAATATACCTGACTTTATCTTCATTTTTGACTGACTGAGGAGGAAGCATAGGGTCATTTTCCATAGACTTGTTTCTTTTTGCAACCAGGACTCACCCCCTCCTGACCATTAGAAAGAATGGAGTATTAGGGTACTTCCATGCAGGCTTCACTTTTAAGATCCAGAAGCTTTACATTCATCTTTTAAATACTATAAGACATGAAAGTTGAGATGATTTTAAAATGGAGGTGTACAGCAAGTTCCAAATTCACTGAATTTCAATGTTGGTTTTTGACAAAACAAAAAAAGCATCTTACGGTGCAAATGCACCTGCTCAGAATGCACCAAATAATTTAATCTCATCTGTAACTATGTCGTGGCGGTAAATGTGTGGATATTATGAATTTTACGTTAAGAAAAACCATTAAAAATCAAAAGGAATAAACATGGGACACAGTTTGAATATTCAGTCACCTTCTGTTGAAGAAGTGGACATTCGTGTCGACTGGTGAAGAGAACATCATCTTCCTCTCCTAGAGCATCCTCCTCTGCTCTCAGAGCATGAGATTCTGCTTTCTGCGAGCCAAAGGGGGAAATGTTTAATTATAACCCGAATATATATGAGAACACCATCACAGGAATTATGGGTTTGAAAAGAGGAACAAGCATGAAACACAGACGCTCACATGTCCGGTTTGAGAGATGTTCCAGCTGCCGCCAGGAAGTTCTGACGTTGTTTCCTCTTGCTGCATCACCTGACAGGCAGCCAGTCTGAGTCTGACCTGCCTCATGCCTTCAGCAGACTGGAAAATTGTGGAAATAAATACAAATCCAGATTAATCAGTGTCACACTGTGTGAAGTCACACAAGGAACAGTGGAATCATTCTGCAATCCAAGAACAGCACACTTTACACACTGCAAAATATAAACAATCAGACACAATAAAAAATAAAGAAAATGAACATATACAGATAACAAGGCCTCAACAAATAGATGGATGTTTGAGGCAGATACTGCAAACTTCAAATAAATTTCATTTAAATTCAATTATAATATTTTTAAAACATATAAAAAAACTTTTAAAAAAGGATCTCAAGGTTGGTTAATGAATCCTATAAAGAAGATGACTATCAGCTTACAAGTGAAATGAAAACTCGATGCGCCCCTGGTTGACAATAAGCATGTAGACACTCTTTGTAAATATCAACATTACATTAAATTCTCAGCCACACCTTACCCACACACATATGTCTCTGATCAACATGTCATAAAAGACAAAAAAAAATTATACAGGTTTAAGAGCTTCTAATAATCAGGGAAGACTCTGGAAAGCAACCTCTGGGGCTTACAAATGAAGCCACAAAACTAAGCTCTTCTGGCCATTTGAGGCTTGATACGAAAGACTGTCAGTCTCCATAGACTCACATGTTATATGAGCACATTTACAGTTTTGAGATCTATGGATACTTGCCCCCTTCAATGACACCTGTATGGTGGGTGAACGTTTTATAATTCATCCGCTTGGATTTTGTTAAGCCTTAAAGTTAGGGTGTCGTCCTGTGACTGACAGGAGGTCCTAAATAGGCAGCTGTGGCCAATCAGTGTCTGCTAGGCCCCAGCTTCACCTACTTGAAGTCACTGAACTGAACCATTTCACCATTTTTAGTGCATCCTGGAACATTTTAATGTATATATCTGACAAATAATAAGGTTTTATGTGTGTTACAATGCACCCAAGAAGTTTGTGCTTCAGTTTTGGTGAGTGAGTTTCTAGTATTTTATTAGTGTGATACTAAGCAGGTGTGCTGCACCCATAGAGTTTATGGATGTACTGTGAAAACCAAGATTTCTATTGCCAGGTGAAAACAAATGAGTCCTGGATCTTTTGAGGCCGGACTGTCTCGACTTGTACATGTGCAATATGTCAAGTTCTTTCTCATTAAACTGGGAAAATAATTTCTTCATGGCCACAGGTCTGTAAACAGGATGATCACTGCATCCTACCCCAAAAAGCAACTAACTAAGCTGAAAGTACAACTAAAACTCACGTCTCACTAAAGTTTAGTTCGCTGGAAGGGGCACACATTGTACTTGTAATTATTTACTAATATCTCACCTCCTGAGGTGTCCTCTCCATCACCCTTTGCTGTGCAGCAGTTCTCACTGTCTCACCTTCATGATGGGCCCAGATGACTCGCGTGTCAGGTGTCACCTGGACAAAAAATACACAGATATGCAACAATAGAGGACAAGCAGAAACCAACATCAGCAGCAGCAGGAAGGGCAATCAGAGGGCTCAGCTATGTGTGTGTTTAATATTTGGTTTCACAAAGTTTTCTCAGATATGAAGAGATGCTTCTTTTAAGGATTTTATGTTATCATAAACATGCCATTTAATTAGATATTAAATGTAATAAAAAACCTAGAACAAATTTGATAAATTGAACAATGACAATGATAGTGCATTACAATTTTGTTTTACCTCTTCTAAAATGATAGTCAAAATAACTCAATAATGATAGCTATAAATCTTGGTAGCTGCAGTCTTAATTTCAGGTGGGAATCTGGTGTAAAAGGAACATAAATAAGACTTTATTTAAGTCAAGTTTATTTTTACCACTGGATCTGTCTGCAGCTGCTGTCTCTTCTTGAACAAATGTGCTTTCTGTGCCACACGGTGGCGCACTTCATCCTGAAACCGCTGAAGGCTCTCTTCATTCTCCCTCCTCTTCTCTGCCTGTAGTTCATCAGTCAGCAAAGCAAGAGCCTAAACCAGGACACGGGAAAACTAGTTTGGAATACTGTAGTGAAAAAAACCAAGGACAACTAAGACATGCACCAGCTAACCTTTTAAAAATTTTGCATCTAGGACAAGTCTGCTTACCAGCTAAATGTCCTTTTATTCTTTTTCTTTTTGGTTCTGTACATCAAACAGCCTGTTAATTAATGTAAAATCCTCTTGTGTCTCAATATTGATAAGTCTATGACCTTGCACAGTTGGAATTTCTATAGAAATTTTCCAGGTTTTTCTTACCAAGTCACAAGTGCACCCATTCATTCAAAATCAGTAGAAGAGAGATAGAATACATGTGTGTTAATGAGAAGGAGACAGGTGTAATAGCGAAGGTGGATGACCACTCACACTAGCAGACAGTGCACATGAGAAGTAAAGAAGAGCATACAGGCAGGGTGGAGCAGGTGGAGATGAGCATCAGGGTGATTTGTGACTGAAGGATAGAAGAGTGAAAGGGAAGGTTTACAAGATGGTAGTAAGACCTCCTATGATGTATGGTTTGGAGAAGGTGGCTCTGACAAACACAGGATGCTGAGCTGGAGGTTGCAGAGATGAAGAGTGTGACCAGAGTCACCAGAATGGAGATTAGAAATGTGCACATCAGTGGGACTGCTCTGGTTGAGCAGTTTGGAGTCAAAGCTAGAGATGCAAGACTGAGATGGTTTGGACATGTGCAGAGGACGGATAGTGAATATACTGACAAAAGGATGCTGAAGGTGGAGCTTCCAGGCAGGAAGAAAAGAGGAAGACCTTAGAGGAGATTCATGAATGTAGTGAAGGAAATATTCACTATTTTTGTCAGCTCAAAATGAATTGTGTAAAATTTCTTAGAAACATAATTTTAGGTGAAGAGTGATTTTAGATTAAGACCAACCAACGTGTGTGGACATATTGGATCTATTAAATATTATTAACAGTTATAAAAAATGTCTAAACTGCAATGGATTAAACTCCTCTGGTGTGAATATTTGCTTATATATCGGTAGTTCTTTAGTATGAAGTAAATTTAAATGGAAAGGAGAGCTTATGTCAACAAGCAGTAACTGTCAACAGTTAGCTTCTCCACCTCCAAACTTACAGCCGGGTGCTCCACGAAGTCTTGTCCCCCCTCCACCCAGGCTCCCACCGCCACCACCGCCTGGTTTCTCTCAGCCAGCACTCTGCTGGCTCTGAAGGGTCGGTGCTCCTTCATCTTTGTTCCTGCCATTTTTAGAAGCTATAACCCGGCTAGCATTCATTGGTAGCCTGGTAACCAGGCTAACGTTTTAAGCAGTGCTAACCCACAGATAGTAATATTTTTACGCGGGCTTATTACAGACAGACACAGCACATACATCGACTCTATTATGCACGATTTCCACTGTTTAAATGGCAAAAATAAAAAAATTTAAAAGCACCTGTTACGAGGACCTGTGCACAATCTACACCAACTGGTTTGTTTGAGTTTCGCTCACTTCAACTTCTTTGAGTGTTTCTAGTTCACCGGCGCATTGCTGCCCCCATCTGGCCAGGAGGAGACACTGCCAGGGCTGTCATGCCCACACACTGGGAAATGAAACGACTCCATCCATCTATCCATATCATAAATTATAGTAATAATTTAATAAACAAGGATTACATGCATACATATAACTTGAAAATGTGTAATAAGACGTTATAATGAAGCATTTTGGTAGCCTTTGTGACATGTTGCTTTCAGCTTTGTCTTTTTTTCTGTACCAAAATTAAACTGTGCTTGCCATAAGATGGAAATACAGGCCCTTCTCAGCTACTGTCGGGCTTATTTTTGCTGTTGCCATAGCATGCACAGCTGACAGGAGATCAGTGGGAATAAGGAGACATGCTCGCCTAAAAGGACATGTATAGCATTTAATAACTTCATGTAAGAGATTAATGCAAGAGGTTATAGCTCAGAGGATATATAAGTCTATCAAAAATGTCTTTTCAAGGCTCACTAATCTGGGAGTGTTATTCGTTTTGCAGGCACAAAAACTCAGAAGGAACCAAAGGTTGACAGAATTCATCCAAGAATATTTGTACCAAATTTTATATGGATTCAACAAATACTTATCTGACTCTCTAGCAAAATAAAACCCCAATAAAAATATTTATAAAATTGACTTTATTCAGGAATCAGAGAGGGAGGAAAACAGAGGAAGCAATGCAAATTTTGAGCTGCTTACAAATCTGTAGTTTCAAGTAACCTCAGCTGTTTTTTATCTCCAGTGGAAATATTTTTACGTGAACTGTCTGTATCACCTTGTGCAACAATTTAGCCTGTTATTCATTAGAAAATAGTTACATGGAAGTTAAAAGTTTATATAGTTTCTCCGTAAAGCTGCAACAGCTTTCTTGGTATGCATCTGCATTTCTTTGGAAACTTTTAGGACCTATTATTTATGGACAGACTGAAGTAAATAATTAAACTTAAAAGATTTCAATTTTTTTTTTTTTCCTTAAATGTCTTCATTTTTAAAAAATGACAGTATTTTACGACAGAAAAATAGAATTACAGAGTGTGCAACATGGACTCAGATATAAAGATTACTCTGAAGGTCGGTGGTCCTGACAAACTTGCGGAGGGCGTCTGTGCTTGGAGACTGATCGAGCTGAGGAGAAAGAGAGAAATGCAGGAAATTAAAATGAGAAACAGTTTTGTTTCATTTAAATACAGCTTTTTGTTTTCCTAAACCCTCATGCATTTGATGACTGATGTTCTCTAAAAACTTGCAAGGGTTTAAAAGTATACAAAAGAGATCTCGGGTATAAATAAAACGTATTTTCATCGTCACGGTAGACACTGACAAATTTGCTGAAAAAAAACTAATCTTCTCTGATCTCAGACACCTCACTCGTGAAGTAACCAGAGACAATGTTGCCTGAGTCAGAGCTGGAGCATGAATCATTCTTGGATAATTCATCAGCAAGGGAAGAGCAGCTGCATCGGGAAGCATCTTTGATAAAAAGCCAAACATGCAAACCTAAAACTTTCTTGGGAGATTTTAATCTGCGTCTCCCAAGGCACTTTTTTGCAAAGTTTTATCAAATCAAAAATCTTAAAGGTTAAAAGAAAGAAAAAATTATAACACAAGCTGCTGCTGGAATCACTGCTTCTAAGGTTTGGTTTCATCTGGGAACCATATTTTAGAGGAAAGCGCTTCACTGTTGAATTTGTTTGGCTTCCATTCTGCCTCTCCTGCACTGCAACAAGCCGTCAAGGCTCATGGGTGTTGTACAGATTAGAGCCATCCACTACGCCGGCCTGATGAACAAAAATGTGATTACTGAGAAGATTAAGTCGTTAATGATGCTCATAAGGTAAACCTACAAAAGTGTCACATGAGTTTAGATTGAGATTTCTTGTAGACACAGTCAACAAAGGTCTAACTAGACACTCACTCTGGTGGCCCGGGAGTCGTTTTTGATCAAAAGGAGTTCTTTAACATCGATTAAACTACATTTATTTATCAGAACAATATAGCTAAAATTAGAAACATCCTGTTGATGCTGCAAACTAGTGCTGCTGCATTTGCATCTTTTTGTGTAGGCATTGTGAATATTGATGGATTATCAGTGTGCAATCTATGCAGATGTCCTAAAGTGGGTTGGAACAGGCTCACCACAAAGCCCGAAAATATGTCAAACATCAAAAAACAGCAGGAGAAACAGAAAATGCAGTGGACGCTTCCAATTGTTTTAAATAATCTGTATGACTCTCTGTCCTAACTTTGCTCTTCTCTGCAGCTGACTGACAGCACAAGCACAAGTAACCCACACTACACCATGGTAACAGTAAACAGCTACAGTGGTCTGCAAAGCTGCCTGTAGGCTCTGCGCAGGACCAAAACCCCAACAATGTTGGCCCGCATTTTTATTCAGGCTGCTATAAAAGCTCACCAAAAAGTTTTCAATGGATCCTAAAAATATCGCACGACAGAAAGGAATAGGAACTAGAAAGAGAGATCATCTCTCTCACATATTAGCTTCTCTTCACTGGCTCCCTATTAAATCCAGAACCAAATCCTCAAAGTCCTCAATGATCAGGTCCCATCATGTCTTAAAGTTGTCATAGCATCATAGCTATCCTGATAGAGCATTTTGCTTTCAGACTGCAGGTTAACCTCCTACCATACCCCTCTTTGTGGAACAAGCTCCCAGTTAGGGCTGTTTCCCAGTTAGGGTATAGTTAAGCCTGGATCAGGTGACCCTGAGCTATCCCTTAGTTAATGCTGCTATGGGCTCAGACTGCTGGGAGACTTCCCATGATGCACCGACCAATCTCAACTCTGCTCTTCTCATTCCCAATGCATCTATATACGCTGCTGCATAACATAAAATTTTGTCTGCTCACTCCTGTAGTTTGCTTCGTCTTCATCTCTCTCTGCTCTCCCTTTGTCTCTCTTCTCTTTCCCATCACCTCCCTGAGCCTGGTTCTGCTGGGGATCTCTTCCTGTTAGAAAGGCGTTCTTTCTTCCCACTGTCGCCGTGTGCTTGTTCATAGGTGAGCTTCTGATCATTGGGGTTTCCTTTGTAATATTGCAGAGTCTTTACCTTACCATATAAAATGCCTTGAGATGACTATTATTGTGTTGCTCTATAAATAAAATGCAGGTGAATCTTAAAATAAATAGAGGTTGATAACAAAATAACAAATGCTGAGCAACCTATTAACAAAATGAAAGTGTTTATGACTTCTCTTAATCACACAACTATACAGGAGACACTTTCAGTTTCACTCACTATCTGTGACTTTTAAATGACCTGTGGGAGCCCCGACTGTGGCTATTGTTCGAAAGACAGATCTTAAAATTGAAATACAGTTTTGAAAAGAGCTGCTCCTCAAACTTTACAGCTCTATTTCCATCAGCATTAAAACCTGCAGTGGCGTCATCAACTGGGGTTCAGCCAAAAGAGAGGCTCAATAGATGTAGGACATCCGTGTGCATCCTTTCTTTGTGACCTTTTTAAAAGCCTCTTCAGATATAAAAAGGCAAAACAGCGCACCTGTATAGATCTGCCAACTTTGGTTAGCACAGGCTTGTAGGTCTCCATGGTGACAGAGTCAGGGCCGATGACATCACTGTAACACTGGTAAACAACAGCGGCGATGCAGTGGACCTGGCAGTGGTTCAGTACTGATGAAAGAGCGCAAAGAAGAAGAAGACAGCAAGGTTATTGATATGAGGTGTGTGTGTGTGTGACCGTCCAGTGATCTCATGATGATACATCTGTTTGTTTGGAACCTGCGTCTTTAAGAGCACTCGCACCAAAAATCAGGATGCAGGACTTTGTGTTCTCAGTGAGTGGAGACGAGCCTAATGGCACCACATTTCATTCAGTTGGCAGAAACTGTTGTCCAAAGCGACTTCTCAAACACACACAGACACACATCAGGAGCAAACTGGGGTTCAGTATCTTACTCAAGGACACTTCAACAAGAAAAGCTGGGAAACAAACCCAGCTAAAGCTTTATTTACAGCACTTTTACAGCCTATTTCACTTTGTCCCATTACTGAAGATGAAGACTGCTGCTGTGCAGCAGGACTGGGTGTTAAATATGTGTCTTTATAAAGGACCTTTTTAAAGCCACTTTAAATGAAATTCAAGACCAAATTGGAAATGACATACACAGAAAGTGAAAATATTTCCAAGTTAAAACACTGATCTCAGTTCACAATGAACAGTAAGATATTTTCAGCAGCTCGCTTATTTCCCAAGGGGTCGCCACAGTGGATAGAGGCAGCTTTCCTGATGCAATAATCCCATTAATCTAGGCTTTGACCGGCACTTGGAGTACATTAACTTGTGACCGCCTTAGGCTGGACTTGCGTCTCCATCCAGGGATCTTTGGCATGTAAGCCAAATGTGTTAACCACTACACCACTAACCCTAACCCTAAGGTAAAAACCAAAGTATCTGGTTCAGTTTAAGAACATTATCCAAATAATGTTTAAGAACATTATCCAAATAATGTTTAAGAACATTATCCAAATAATGTTCTTAAACTAATAATAATAATTACATTATTATTATTATTAGTTTAAGAACATTATCCAAATCACAGCATTAAAGATGGACATAGCTACTGTGACGTCAAACTGAGCTTTGGTGTCTTGAAACCTTGTGCGGTGGGTGAGGTGTGGATGTGACTGAAACCGCATGCTCAATAGCCAGTGACACGTCAATCACAAGACATTAGTATTAGCATACCCCAGATAAATCATTCTGAAATTTAAACAGACCAAAATTCACAAAATGGGCTTCATGTTTTAGTCAGCATGACTCAAATCACGTGACCAAGCCCTTAAACTGAAACAGAGGTCGGGGCAGAAGGCTGCTTTTACACAGACTTCTACAGGACTGGGGTGTTTGTGCAAGCACAGCTGTCGCCCTCTGGTGGTCATGAAAATGAATGAAAGTTTGAGGCAATTCCTTAGTCAAGGCCTAATTTATACCAGAAAAATGACTTGTTGTATATCTGTGAGAAAATGGCTTCTTCCGGTTTCTTCTTTTCACAATAATTGCCCTGGTCATCCACACTGTTCGAGATAAATGTCTTACAGAAGTAAGATAAAACTCTGGAGTTAACACATAAGGCGCTAAAGAAACTCTGTAGAGGTTTTTTTTTCATTAATTTATAAAGAATGGGAATAAAGTCTGCAGAACTAGAGCCTGACCAGTAAATCACCTGGGTTATATTTCTGGCTGATTTTGGCCTATCAGAGATTTATTCATGTATATGTTGTTCAGTAGTAGAATCTGGTGCTTGGCAGGTGTTGATTTCAAACATGGAAAGGAAACAATAAGTGCACATGACACCAAAATAGCTTAGGAAAGGTTGCCTGGAAGGCAGGAAATCTGGGTTAAAGGAAAATGCCTCCCTAACCCATCTGTAAGAATAAAGCTGCCATTCAATCAAACATCAAAGGGGTTTTTTTTTCTGCTAAATTTGCACAGCAATAGCAAGACCGGGGAAGCAGAGTTGCAGTTTTTTTTATGCAGCATCTATAGTTTTTCCTTGTGTGTTTGCAAAATGAGAGAGAAAAAGTAGTACAAAGAGTTTCAGTCTGAGACATCCAAGTCATACAGTCAAGCGATAGCAATAACCTGCAGCTGGAAGTCCAGTAACTATGTTGGGTTGCTCCAGTGACTGGCAGACAGGCTGATCACTGAAAGCACTGGTGTGGAGAGAGCGCAGGAAGGGAGCGGAGCTGCTGCCCAGATAGTCTGCCGTCTTGTAATCAGCCACAGAGGTGTCTGACAGCACCGTCACATTCAGCTCTCTGTGCTGCAGACAGTCAAACACCTACAGGAGAAAAAAGAAACACATAGTCAGGCAAACACACCACATTAACCATGCTGGTCACGCTGAAAAAACACCTCCATGTCTCACTGTAATCTCAGTGTGTGGTAAAAAAAAAAAAAAATACAGTAAATAAATAATTACTGTACACTCAGTGGTTGATTTATTACAGAACACATAAGGGACCTAATATGTACCAAGAAAATGTTCCACACTATCACCAGCCTGAACCTTTGGCACGAAGCAGGATAGATCGATGTTGTTTACACCAAATCCTGCCCTATTTGGCAGAAGAACTGGAGACTCGTAAGACCGGTTGATATTTTTCCAATTTGCTCCTGTTTTGGTTTGCCGGTGTCTAGTACAGCCTTAGTTTACTGTTCTCAGCCAAATGGAGTGAAATTTGTTTTGGTCTCCTGCTCCTGGAGCCAATTTGAAGGTTTAGTGTGTACAGAAATGCTACTCTGCTTTGCACTATAACAAATCCCAGGAGATCAGCAGTTTCTGATCTCTATAACCAGCCTGTGTGGCACCAACAACCATCACAAGATCACACTTTATCCCAGTTCTCCTGTTTGGTCTGAAAAATCTGAGCTTCTTGATCATGCCTGGATGAGACACTGGTAAATGTATATTATAGCAAACCTTATGCTTTATGATGCTGTTGTGCTTCATGAGTGAAACAAAAATAAATATAATTGTGCAGAACTAAAAAATCTGTTTAGAGACTGAGAAGCAGATGCTGGGCTGAACGGCTCTGCACAAACAAACAACAAACTGTATATAAATGATGGAAGTATGAAGTTTAAATGCATTAAAGTTCAGGGGACAACTCCTGCGACTGTAAAATCAAGGCCCTAACCCCAAACCAGAAGCTTTATTTGACCTCTTTAATCTGAGTTTATAGGCTCAGCCAGTAGTTTCTTGCATGAAGCCTTGTGAGCGTTCAGTGTCCAAAATGCTCAGCTCAAGTCCTCAGAATGGGACATCAACAACCACTGGCTCACATTTCGCATCATAGAAAAAGTCTAGAATAACAACATAACACAATCTCACTGCCGTTCTTCGCTTAGCTCCTTAAACATACCTTTTCTGTCCACTGAAAAAGCTGGTCTTCTGCAACGTAGCATGACACCTGGCATATCAAAACCTTCAGGGGAAAAAAATAAATAAATAAATTTTCATGCAACATCTATACTTTTGTAATTTAAAAAAACTGGTGCATTGTGGGATGTAACACTCTACTGCAAACCCATCTACAAAGTGTTCACCAGCCAAAACATAGAAGAATGCACTTGACACTGCGAGACATGGGACCGGTAAATTTGGAGCCCCGTGGAAAGACAAAGATGAGTTTAGGTGATTCTAAACTGGCCATAGGTGTGAATGTGAGAGATAATGGTTGTCTTTCTGTGGTAGCACTGGGATGAACTGGTGACCTTTTCCGGGATGTAACCCGCCTGTCGCTCTAGGACAGGGCACAGGCTGTAGCCACCCCCTCCGCTAAATACGTAGCTAAATTAGTTTGATTCAACACTCTACAACTGATTCTGTTGGTTAAGTTAGAGCTTTACTTTACTATTTAGTCAGTTAATTGTGCCAGATTTCAATCAAGAACATGAGGTCGGAAAACACTGGGTATTTTGCCTTTATCAAAAAAGATAAATCAATGATTTATCTTCTAACCCACATTACAGTTTTCTTTCCACTGATGACTGATTAAAGTGGACGCATTACAAACTTCTTCAGGCTTCTCGACTCTTCAAAGAAAAATCCCGTTTATTGATCCTACACTAAACCGAGAGCTTTATTTGGACTTAATATCCCCGCTTTTGCTGCATTATTTTCCACCATACACACCAACTAACATCTAAAACACACTCCCCACCCTTTAAATCAACATTAAAAATGAAGGTTGTGCTAACAGGACTTTTAGTAAATCAGTGATCTTTAAATTAATGGCCAACTGTCGCGGTATCTGCTGTCCACAGCTGCTCCTGTGGTCCCCCAGTACATTAAATCCCAGCAGCCACCTGAAGGCAGCAGGACACGTGTGATAAATCTGAAGCCTCCTCGGCAGCACAGGAGCAACCGTTCACTACATTTATCTCGATTGAATCACGTGTGGATGAGGGCAGGCGGTTCTATACACAATCAACCGGTCGGTTATAACTCTGACAACAGACACTAGATTACCAGGGTTCATTAATCCTCTGTGTAATGGCCTCTCTTCCAAGTTTTGTAACAGAACCAGCATTTCATTTTTTATTCTTGTACTGCGCGTAATTTATTCAGATTTTTCTTTTATAATATCTCATCTGTTTGCAGCTTGACAGCAAACAGAACACAGCCATTATAAAGTGCCCTTGATATAAATGAGCGAACATCTTAAACAGCACTTGAAAAATATTAAACAGAAGTTCAGGAGCAAACCCATTAAACTGAATGATCATCGAGTTCTCGACCGTCAGGTGCTTTCAGACATATTTTGAAGTGCTGCCCCACTCGGTGTGTCACTCACTGATGGGTTGTCCTTGTGTCTGTAGAAAACACAGGCCGATTCCTCGCAGCTTTGCCCCGTTACAGCTCGGGTCCTCTCGTTCCACACCGACGCACGTCCGATTGTATCCCAGTTTGCCATGGACAGGATGTGCACTGACAGAAAACCTGTGAAGACAGAGTCTCTCAGTTTTCAAAGAAAGTTCACAAGTTACTTAAGTGTTTATTTCCAAATAGGAAGCATGAAATAACAAGAGCGCTACTGGTATCCCTTACAGAAGGGAACAACGGCAAAAGGAAAGATTATGAGCAAAAATAAAAGTCCAGACTTAAGATATTGAAGGTAAGCTTGGAAAACTAATAAAATTATTTAACTGGGCTTACAAAATAAAGTGCCTTTTTTCAGATCACCAAAATGCACATTGCTGCTAACCCAGTCCACAGTAGTATACGGCATTAGTGTTGCTGAGGGGCGTGGCCTACTGCCACCTACAGCTGTAGATCAAAACCTCACTTCAAAGAAACAAAACCCATCACCAACTCAGTGAAAACAGTAAAAGAAAAACACCCCCCCAAAAAAACAAACAAAAAAAAAAAAATCCC
>VUQG01001730.1:11080-22874 GCA_015106755.1 Etia nguti | reverse complement strand
AACAAGGCATTCGTGGAAGGCGCTTAGACACACACACACACACACACGTGTCGGGTATTCATATCTTGTGGGGGGCATCTAATTGACGTAATGCTTTCCCTAGCCATTACCCTAACCATGAAAAATAAATGCCTTACTCTAAACCTAACCATAACCCAATTGTAACCCTGTCACTAAAACCACATTTGGGTCTCAAAGATGCCTTCAAACTTATGAGGACCAGGATTTTAGTCCCTATAAGGGCTGTTGGTCCCCACAAGTATAGTAAACCTCCAGTTTTTGGTCCCCACATTGATATGAAAACATGCACACACACACCTCTGGTACACTGTATTAGGTTTATTGGTTGTGGGTGATAAAAAAACAAGTGTCCTGTCACCTGCTCACCTCAGCTTAACTGACTCTGCTGGTCTGTAAATGAGAATAGATAGGGTTCAAAGTAGAGATAACCATATGACGTATGGCTTATTAAAATCTCGAAGATATGTGTGTGCCACTAAATAGGACAGGATGAACTTCCTTACATAAGAGCTCTTTTCCAGCTAGCAGTAGCACCTTGGACTTTATGCTTTGCCTTAGTCCCCCGGAGTCATGGCTGCTCGTGTCCATTTAAATCACAGTCTTTTCACCTGGACCCAGCGCATTTGTTTCAAGCCCCGGTGCAGGGCTGGAGTCGCTAACAGGCTGCAGTCATCTTCACATAGGCTATTTGCACACATCAAAGTACACACACTTCACTATGGGCCGTGTGTGTAGTTGCTTTTCTATGACTTCATCAGATGCTTGTGTTTGCCTGCTCTTCTAACCCAGTTTGGGTAAGCTCTAAGAACAACTGGAGCAGCCTTTTGTTAGGCTCCTAACATTTGCTCAACACGAAGGACATATTAGCTAAATATGCTGACCATTTTTTCTCTTTGTCCATGCAGAGAAAGTGATGTGCTAGTTAAGCAGCAGATTGTATCTCTGGAACTTTGGAATACACTTTTCCAAAGATATAAAAGTAGGACTTTTGCCCTTTTTTTAAAGTGTAGTTGGATTACAAATGGATTGTGTCCCAAGACAGAAGGAATGATTAAAGTAACAAATAGCTTTCTTAAGCTGCACATGGGATGGTAGAACTTTTTATTCAGTCATGTGATGTATTTCCAGATTAAACTGATGGAGGTACAGTTGCAGAAGACATTTAAAGGAGACAACCACTGTTGGCCTCCATCCACACTATATATTTCCCGAGCTAACAGATCCAAAGCTGTCTTTCTTTTAGATGTGTTCACACTACTGGAAGTACTCCTCAGTATCACATACCTTGTGCAAGGCATATATTCTTCCTTTTTTATTATTATTGATAAATATACAAGTCCTGTTAGGCCATATGTACAAAATAGGATGAAAAACAAAATGGAAAACTGACAAACGACAAACTGAATCCGAAAATCAAATAAAACACAAAATCAGAACAAAGAACTGTGTGTAGTGCAGCTATGAGCTAGCTGTACTACATTTCTTATGCTTGTACCTAAAACATAATCTAAAGGATTTAACGCTGTTGTTAAACTTTCTCATATTATGTTTTCCATATCTCCATACTGGCTTTTGCATGTGTCTGTGATGAGAAGAAAGTAGCACTTAAAGAGTGCTCATATTCTCAAACTGTAATTGGACATCTTATGGATTCATTCAACACGCTTCCAGGCTGATCAAACATATTTTTTAATGTTTTGTCTAAAAACCGTGAATTTGACTTCTCATTGCCCAACAGGATGAATTTTATCCTTTAACACAGGAACTCTCTCTAACTGCTAAAACGAGTGTAGATGTTTGAAGCCTGGATGTAGTGCATACTTTAAATCACAGGGTCCTATCTCGTGGCTGTGGCAGCCATGTGTCTACATCCTGTTTGCCTTCGTTGGCGATTTGTTTGTTTAACGGTGGAGCAAAGCCATGCCCGCCATGCTTGGGCAGATCGAGCGCAAACAACTGACTTTTGAGTCTAGCGCAGGATATCGCTATCACCTCCACTCATCACATAATTAAGGCCCCTCCTCCCAACAGGGCTCCGGTGGTTCTGGACGATGTGAAGGGAGATGCACAAACTGTGAAGCCTCTGAACATCGAATGTTTTTTTAAAAAGAAGGGACAGCGACATCCTGTTGAGTCCCGAGTGCTTGGTTCAGTGGAAGGAGAGTGTCTTGCATTATGCATGGTGGTTGTTATTTTCATCACATGGTGCTGTCAGGCATCATTGTTGTTCCTGCTTTGTCAGCACAAATTGCAGTATGTGTTCACAGATTGCTGTCGTGGTGTCTACTTTAACTCTCTCTGTTTTAGTCCCTCTGTACTTTGTTTTACTGGAGTTTGGAAATGGCGCTTTAAGGGCCCAGCGGGTCCATTAACAGGTCCCGTCTTCAGAGTGGTGGCTTCAGGTTTGGGGGAAGGAAGAGGTTTTAAAATGTTGAGCTGGTTGTTGTGACAAAGCTGGCCCTCACTGTCAGGCCACTCGAGAGAATGAGAGGGAGAAAGTGGCCCTGCTCTGGAGTGCATGCATTATTTCACACACAGCAAGTGACAGCCCAGCACACAGGCACAAATGCCAACAAATGCTGGGATGTCACTGAGAGGTATGTGTGTGTTTATGTGTGAGCCTCTTTCATCTGTGCGTGTGTGTTTCTAGCTTCATGCCACTGCTGCTGTGGAAGCTGCCAGTGTACAGTATGCTTCACAGCCAAATAACCTGGATGAAGATCGGAAAGGATTTAGGGAAGTTGTTTAAAGTGTTTTGAGGCCATGTTTTGTAAAAGATGGGTGTGAAAAGAACTGCTACAGTGTCTCAGAGCTCTTTAACAAAGCGTCGGTAACTGAATGAACAACACAAGAAGCAGAAAGTCATTGGTTTTTGTTCTGTCACTGGTTTATCTTCTAGGGACTTTGATTGGAAGCTCTCAGTATCTTCACTGCTCTGTGTAGGCCCTTCACCTGGAAGACTGACTTATTTTGCTTAAATGAAAAAATATACGCATCATTAGGTCGATTTACACCATGATAGGAAAAAAAGAGAGTTGAGAAGCTGAGAAGATAGAAAACATCAATTAGCCCACTCACTAATGTACGTCTAATGTGCTCAAAACATTTCACACTAGTGCTAGTTTGTTCAGTGGATGTCTCAGCCACACAATCCCAGCAAACATGAGAAAACACCATAGAGGGGAAGATGAAACCATAACACATGTTTTATTATTCAGAGAAATACGAGTCTAACAGAAGGTCACTGATTCACAGTTAAACTGTATCCTATCGACGATATACTGCAAAACAACTCAAGAAGTGAACGCTATCAGGCCATAGTTCATAGTTCAGACTAACTTGGTGATAGGATTTTAGTTTTTTTTATTTCATTTGAGGGCAAGTGGCCCCATAGTGTTGTGGTGTATATGTTTAACTGGCAAGGGAAAGATCTGTGGTTTGAAATAATCCCTTTGGCGTTTGTGTCAGGAAAGTCTTCTGAATGTTAAAATGTGCCAGATTAACTCTGTCGTAACACCTCATCAAGGGAGTGGCTCAGAGTAGCTTTTTTTTTTTCTTTTTAAAGCAACATTCTGGTCCAAGATATAATTTTCAAATTTTGCATGATGGTAGATACCAATAACAGCTCAGCTGATTTAATTTAGGTGAAAATCGTGTCGCGGTCACACCAAATGTGAAAATGAGTAAAAAATTTATATTACCCACATTTGCTTACGGAGGGTCTTTAAACATGACAACAATATACTAGGTTTTGGGGGACATGAGTGCTTAGGTTGGCTTAGCATTTGACTTTGACCTTCATTGTTAGCACCCAAGGTCAAAGTTGACTCTTCAAGAAACCATTTCAAGTATAATATATCATATCATAGAGAGACCTGTACAGCACGTTTTTCCAATATGATGCCATGAAATGTAGCAAACTGACACACTGCAAATATGTCTTCAAATCTCAGATTTTACATCTTATAGAAGCTAAAGATTTCAGGACGTTCTGCTCGAATCATATGGTCAAACACACCATTCTGCTATGTAATGCTTAAAGACCATAGGTCAAAGGTCAGGGTGACACAAATGAGGAAAAAGCTTTAGCTCGCATGTTGTAATAAAAACATCAAACATCACAGTTTTGGTATAGCTTTTGCTCTTCAGGAGCAGTTGGGCTCTCTGTAAATTATTCTTGCCTGCTTGAGTTGATCATACTGCAGACTCTTCTACTATATATGTTCCAGTCCATTTTCCATTTATTATACCTCGATCACTATAATGCTTCAGTTTCGCTATTTGTTTCTCCATTCAGTTTGAAACCTGCTGATAACGACAGAGGAGAATAGAAAGGAAGAGCGAGAAGTCCAAGATAGAGGAACTACACTGAAATCATAGTCAGAAGAAAGATGGAGGTTGTCTGTCTCACTTTCATTCCCGATTAGTCAGGAACAACTATGTGCTTTTGTGAACGCGTTGTTTAGATGTGTGTATTTGTGCACACTGCCCTATTTGTGTGTGTTTGTGCATTACATCTGAGCCTATTTCCTCTTTCCCCTCCTGACATTCCACTTCCCGTCACAGCAGCCTGGCCCTTCCAGATAAGGCCTTCCAGTACGTTCTTCCTTCCTGTCATTGCTCTCTACACCATCCAGCACCAATTCCACCCCACAGAGATCAATCCCACTGATAACAGCTAGCCACCAGAACAAGTAATGGCTTCTCCACACTTCAGTACAAAGACAAAGGTTTGTGGGTGAAAAGCAGAATCTGTTGTAGTCTCAGTGTGGAGAAAATCCACGCTGAGCATGGGGTGGAGGATGACATGTGAAGAAGTGACTCAAGTCTGCTGCTCATACTATGTCAGAGTGGCCTCAGATACTTACTGAGCATGGGTATATAAGTTGTAACCTTTTGTGCTTGATGGATATTGTTAAGGTGCAGCAAGGCTCCAGCAATGAACCTGGCAGAGGCTCAGTGAGAAAGAGTTTGTTAAAGCAGCTGATTAAGTGAGCACGTCCCATCCTCCTACATCTAAATCCCTGCTGCTGAGGGGGAAGAGGGGCTCACACATAGAAAGAGAGAGAGAAAGAGAGGGAGAGCATCTGAAGCTCTCTCTCTCTGTTTCATTCCTACTTTTTGCACAAGCGTACAGGTGCTTTGACCACACTGTCTACTGTCCTGAGGGACTGTGGGTAACAGAGCAGGCTGCGTGCACACAATGACAGACAGAAAGAGACTCTTACTTGCAAAGGAACAGCACTGACTTTGTTACCCCTCCTCCCCTTTTACTCCGTAATGAAGCATGAGCTGTAAAATAGAAGTGAAGGGAGTGCTGCTGTGTGACGACTTTGTTCACTTTTCAAAAATATATTTTTCCCTTTCAAAAAATGCTGAAAAAAACATGAAACATGGAAATCTGGCTTATAGATGTGCTTTCTGTCATGTAAGCTCATTTATGTTATTTAGAAATAAATCCAATATTATTTACTGCAGAGCTCACACTGACAGCTCTAACGTGGAAGCCTGGCTTCTCTGAAAAAATCTGAAAATGCAAATTAGTCTGGAAGTTGTTCAAGAGTATGTGCATTATTCAATGCTTGCATACTCTGTAAGGCAGACAATACTGGAGTAATCTCAGATTCTATTCTTTTTTTAAGCATGAAATAATTATTGGCCCTGCGACAGGCTGGCGATCTGGCCAGGGTGTGCCCCCTCTTAGGTCAGGCAAGTGTCAGGCTTGCAATACTGACAGAAAATCACAGGGGACAGTAAAACTGAAGCGGCTGATTGCTTAAGTACTGATCCCAAAATGTAATTAAAAGTTGCATCAGTGCAACAGTATGAATCAGTATATAAAAATATTACAAATCTATGAATTATTGTAGTTGTGAAAATATCCTAATAACCCCTTTAGCTAAATAATGAATGCATCCAGAATTAGTTCTGTTTTTTTGTAATGATGTTTAAGTAAAGATACAGTCATGTTTCATTCAATAAAAGAGACTCATTTAGCAGAAAGCCATTCACATTTTGCCTCCTGCAGCTCAGTGTTGTTGTCACAGTCACTGTCTATGTGTTCAGCACACAGCAGGCAGGACATCTGCTCATGCTGACAGAAAAGATCACATCATAGCAGCTCTCACATAACCTCACGGGTCACCTGTTGGTCCAAGTTTCTGGTTTTGTAGCACAGGCCACAAGTTTTGGCCTATTAATCCTTTGCTCTGAGAGTTGGGAAACCTAACCTTTTAGAGAGTGGCCTTACGAGGGACATCAGATTCACCCTTAACATTACCTGGTAAGATCTCAGCAGATATTATTTTTTGTCTGCTCTTTTTTTCAGAAATTTGCAGGATTAGATTTAGTCCTATGAGCAAAAATCTGCATTGATTCTTTTAAATCTTACTATGATGACAGTAGTATATATACAGCATTTATTAATATCTGAATGTTTCAAAAGATTTATGTTGCAACGTTTAGTCAGTTCCATGTGTTGGCAGGTGGATGTCAGTGTACTGTATGGATGTGTATGCTGTCTGTCTGGCGCTGCCTTCCATCTGCTCGAGCTCCATGATGTGTAAGTCTCTTTGGAGAGTCTTACCATGAGCACTGCTTTTGAACATTGATGGGATTATGAGTGTTGAGACTTACCAAGGAGCCCTTGCTGCTTTCCCATCTTACCCAATCAACTCTGACTGCAGCAGCGATGAGAAGAAAACCTACCACGGAAACACATCTGTCCTCATACACATGTGTGGTGTAACTATACACAAACATAACCAATTTAAAATAATTGAATACTATAGTGCTATATACTGTGATCAGTGTCACTTATGTATGCGGCGCCATTAGTGCCAGTAATGACTGACTTTATGGCAGTATTAGCGGCTATAGCATAATTATAATCTCTCTACCTACAACAATAATTTCAGTATAAATATAGGTTCATTCAGTGGGATCATTTTGTAATAGATTCACAAACTGCTGTTATAGCAGAAATGATGGCCCACCACCCCCCAGCAGGTCATGGCAGACACATGCAAGACACAATTGCTATTATTATACACGTGTTTCCTGCATTATAGTAGGGAATAATAATGGTATATGAGTCCAAACCTTTCCTGAACTCAGTCACTGAATGACAAACAGTGAAAGACAAACAGTGTTTTCAGGCCCTCACTTCAGACAGCATCTGTCAAGATAGTTAAGTTTTATGTTCATTGCTAGAATTATTTCTGACAACCGCAAAATCCTCTGGACGCAATGATAAGATCGCCCAGCTGAAGACTGACTGAAGCAAAAAACAACATGAGCAAATTCAGTCCGTGTCTGGATTTTCATGAGTCTAAATTTACTGTTTCTAAACAAGACTGGCAGCTTAAAAATGCTATTATGATTTTTTTTGTTTTTTTGTTTTGGAATTGCCTAGCTTTAAGAATCTTGATATCCTTTACTTGAGTAAAACACCTTATGAAGTGAAAAAGTACTAACTGCAATACAGTATGAACTAAAAGTGCCAGTCTGATAGTTTACTGTATTTACTCAATATGAATGCATAACCTGTATTGATGCTTTAGCATACGTTTAGTGTTCCATGGTGCTGGTGGAGAGCACTGCCTGACACATTATTTGGGTTGAGATCAGGTAACAGCCTTGGCTGTTACCTGTTACCTATGATTCCCATAGTTTATCAAATCATTTACTGGGTCCAGTAAAGATGGGCGTCAGCACATTGGAAAAGCCCACTCCAGTTATTATTATCTCCACCATTTGTTGTCGGAAATGTGTTATATTTTGCGTCATATTTTATAAACTCATCTTGTGTTTAATGTTTAAAATCCTAAACTGCACAATAACTAGTTACCCTGTCCAACTGTCAGCTTAGATGCAATAATAATAATAATAATAATGATGATGATGCATGCTATTTAAGGGTGCCTGTTGAAGCACTCAATACATCGTTAGTTTATCAAGATCAACAACCTGAAAAAAAAAATCAAACATGATGTAAATTACAGTGAGACAAACTGTTTCAAATCAATTCAAAATTTCATGTAGGTGTCACCATTAGAATCAGGATCAAAACAAATATTCTTTCATTCTTTCTCATGGCAAACAGCAGATGACTCCTCTGGTTACAAGAAGTCCAGTTGTATAAAAGGAAAACAGCACTTCAGCTCCCTTTACTATGGCCTTAGTAAACACTTTCCTAATGTCTCAGCTGCTAGTTTAAAGTTCATCAGATTTATTTTGTCAGTTATTTTTCTTTTTTGGGGGGCTAGGCCAGTCTTGTGTCTCGATCCTATGATCGTGCAGGAGGCCTTTATTTCTAAGGCAGACAAAGACTGTGTGTTAACAGTTTTAACACAACATTACTCTACTAACCATTTAGTGCCATTGCAGTGGCAGTTCAATTCAATTTTATTTATACAGCGCCAAATCACAACATCAGTCGTCGCTTTATATTGTAAGGTAGACCCTACAATAATAGATACAGAGAAAAACCCAACAATCATATGACCCCCTATGAGCAAGCACTTTGGCGACAGTGGGAAGGAAAAACTCACCTTTAACAGGAAGAAACCTTCAGCAGAACCAGGCTCAGGGAGGGGCGGCCACCTGCCACAACTGGTTGGAGTGACAGAAGGAAGACAGGATAAAAGACATGCTGTGGAAGAGAGCCAGAGATTAATAACAACAGCCATCTTTTTATATACAGCATATGTTTTTGAACCATGATAGATCGAGTCAGTATTTTGGGCCTCAACATATCAGGAGAATAACCAGTAAGGGGCTGAAGACATGGAAATGTTGACGGGTAAAGAAGTAGTTTAAAATATTAACACTCAAAAGGTTCCTCAGAATCAAAAGCACTGTTTAGTTGTTCACTTCTGTTTCTGGTGCCAGCATTAAATTCTGTCCAGTAGTGTTCCCAGACGAGTGAAGTGAACTTTATACGTGTGGCCTGAAGGTGAAATCCATACTGAATCCTCTGAATGAGGAACACGTCAGATCATGTTTTCCTTTTCACAGCATGAATGCTTCTGCTGGTACATTAAAAGTTAGTTCTTTACTGTCACTTCCAAAGCCGGTTGGGGTAAAATGCAAATAGATAGCACTTCTGTCCCAGGTTTAAGGCTTTTAAAGGTTTGGCAAGCAAACAATACAGAGAACTCACTCAGTTCTTGACTGAAAGAAAATGAGCTTAAAATCAGGTTGTGTTTAATCCCAGCAACAATGCAGGGCTCTCCATTATGTTTCCCATGCAAATAAGAGGAGCTAAACCAACTTAAATCTGTGGCCAAGCTGTAAGGAAGGATACCATGTGCTCTAGATGTCCAGTCGCATATTTGTGTCTGAAATTTCTATCTTTGGTCATTGTTCCTGGTTCTCTGCCAACACAGAGCTGACACTGAGCAAACTGCTATTTTTCCATAAACATTTCCTCCCAGTTCAGAGACTTACTTTATCAGACGGATGTCTCTCTAAATAATCTATCCACAAGTGGCTCTTTGATAGCTTGAATACCCAGGGGACTGTTTCTCCTCTGTTCTCTCACTGTACTCAGCCAATAACCCAGTCCCACTTATTTATTTTGCTTATTGCCTCAGTCATCAGGTGCTTTTCTTATTCTGAGGATGGATTTTCAACTTAGAAATAATTTGTGCGAAAACAAAAAAGATGTTTCAGTTGCATTTAGGTTGGAAGGGATAAAGAGTAAACTACATGTTTCCTCTGGGGACAGTGAACTTTGCCTGTCACTTCCTGCCTCTTTGTTTCTGATGCCCCCCTCGCCCCTATGTGTTCTCTCTGGGATTGTATGCTCACTAATTAGGATATACAATGTCTTCTGTAAGACGGGAAGACAGGATGTTTTTGGAGGATGCTGGGCGTGCCTTAACATATTATTATATATATTATGTTGACACAGTAGATATACAGCACACCTGAATGAACACCTATCAGTCATGGCTCTTCTTGTTCTTTACAAAGGCGCTGTTAGTTTAGCAGTTTGCGCTAGCATGAAACAGCTGTACTAGCCCCTTGCATAGGTTACTGGGATTTTTGGGATGCTAGTTTTTAAAAAATAGTTTTGTTTGTCTCTCTAACGCTCTCTCTCAGTCTGTCATCCAATCACCAGAGTTCATTATGTTATGATATCATCATGTTCTCCATATATTGTCCACAGTAAAGAGATAATTGAGAAAATACACTTGTTTGTTGCTTGAATCAATGCCAGAAACCCATCTATGATTTTCTCCTATCACTGCCATTTCAGGTTAAAGGAGCAAGTTCTTCGACATCTTCAGTTAGCATTATTAAACGTCAGTCACCCCTCCCCCATCCACACCACTGCGATATCTTTGTGTCAAAACAAGATGAATGCCTCTTGCTCTCTTCCTGCAGAGCCCTTATCTTTAAATCAGAGCGCCGTCCTTTCCTCTCTCCTTCCTCGCTTCTTTCAAGGGTGTGCAAGACTACGCTCTAAATTATGGAAAACCCAAACCAATTTCCAACACCAAAGAGTTACATCTTAAAAGATGAGCAACACTTAAAATATGCACTTAAAACAAGATAGAAGCTGTAAATCCTAATAAGAGGAAACTGTCAGAATCTCAAAATCCTTTGAGAAATGTAATGAGCCTGCAAAAATGAGCCAATCGTGATTATTAGAATCAGACTGCGATGAAGAACATGTGTCTTTACTGCACACACCTGATTGGGCTTTTGCTCACTAATAAGACAGGTGGTTTTGTCTCTCTCGCATGCAAACACACACACACACACACACACACACACACACTCAGCCATGCAAACATTAGCATCTGCCGCTGCTAGTTCTGAGAGCAGGAAGGCGGTTCTAATGCAGGGTGTGCATTGCACCAGGGGAGGACCAAATGGCGTCATTATGGACCGTGTCCGCTCCTTCAGTGTCAGACAAGCTGCTTTCATGTCCCCCAAATCCCAGTCTTTCTTCTGCTCCTGTGTCTTTTACAGCATATCGCTGTGCAGCCCGCTCTCCCCCGAAGGTCAGCTGATGCCTGATCAAAGCATTTCATAAGAGCTAAAAGTTGTTGATGATCAACATATCAAATCAGTTTCACTTGACTTTGTGCTGGCTTAGAGCTCCGTGCTCAGCCAGCATCAGAAATACATTATGGATCAAGTGGTGAGATAACACAGCAGCTGAAGGCACGTAGCATGTATTTGAGAAACATGCACGATTGCTGGCACTCGCGTTACTGTCCTTACTTTTTATGTTTTTACGTTTCTGACCAAATCCCTTCAACACAATCACCAGAATCGTGCGAGAATCACATCATAATCACGTGTTTTCTCACTGATAGAAGAAGTAAGCCCGATTTCAAGATAGAAAACTGGTACATCTTTAATTCCTTTCTTTTTTATTTATATAGCCCCAAATCACAACTGGAGTAACCTCAAGGTGCTTTATACTGTAGCGTAATGACGCTGCAATAATGTCAACACACTCTTTTTCTCCCACTCTCTCTCAACACGCACACAAGAGGTCGGGTTGTATTCTTGGTAAGAGGGAGGAGAATGTGGAATAACTCTGGGCTGAATTCACCATGATCCAGAGGCGATCTTGTCACCTTCCCTCTCTCTGGACAGATCAAATATCAAATGTCTTTACTCTGTGTGTGTGTGTGTGTGTGTGTGTGTGTGTGTGTGTGTGTGTGTGTGTGTGTGTGTGTGTGTGTGTGTGTGTGATACGGTGTCCTCATTAGTAGAGTCAGCCTGAATAATGCAGGCAGGTGTATTGTTG
>VUQG01001730.1:0-11060 GCA_015106755.1 Etia nguti | reverse complement strand
GGCTGAATTCACCATGATCCAGAGGCGATCTTGTCACCTTCCCTCTCTCTGGACAGATCAAATATCAAATGTCTTTACTCTGTGTGTGTGTGTGTGTGTGTGATATACTGAGCTTTGATATAAAGTCTTTTTCTGTATTCTGACTGCTAATGACAGTTCTGTGTCCTGCTGCTCAGATCCAAATACAAACACAGGAAATGTCACCTGGCGCGTGTGCATTTTTCAAACTGACACTGATTAACCCAGGGAGGCACCACAGTCAAATACAAACCAAGGTCTATTTATCTGTAGAGATGGCAGCTTATGCACAACGTGACATGCTAACTCCTAATTTGTTATGTGCAGCACGAGTTTCACACGGACTTATGGATCTTACATTTATGCTTACTGTATTGTGAAGTTGTACTTGCAAATTGACTGTTAGTGTACGGATGGAAATTTGCACATAAGTTTCTTTTTCTCTGGGATTGTCCTGAAATCTGCACTTATTATCTTAGCTTAGCTTATCTATATGACCTATTTCTGGTAATTGCTGTCATGCCAAATTTGGCTGTTTAGACAGCCAGCAAGTGGCAATTTACCTGATCTCACTGTGACATGTTTATGTTAATAACTTATAAAATCAGTAACTTGTTACTCCTGGTTCAGATAAAAGAAAGTAAAGGGGGAAACAGCTCTTTGCTAGGCATATGTAATTGTCTGTATTTCATCTAGCTGTAAGCTCAGCGAGTCAGACAAGGACGAAGGTCCTAACATTGCCTACACCGTGTGGAGAAAGGCGTGTTTAATTATTGAAATACTGCAGTAGCATTTCTTGGAAAGCAAATAATTGTTTAGAGTTATAACAATAAATGTATTGTTCCAAATATAAACAATACAAACGTTTATATAAACAGTAACCATAGAGCCTTAAAAGTTTTTCTATTATCTTTGTAAAATAGCATATGCTACCCTTAAGAAAAGGTCAGTGAGTCAAATGTGGGAGTAGTCCAGCAGCTGAGAGTGTGTTAAAGGCTGTTGGTGTCTCCATGTGGACAACTTCCTGTCTGACCCCGAATACTGGACTTCACTTTAATGCTGCCTACCAAGACAAACAGACTAATCCTGGAATATAGCTACATCACAGCGCTATCAGGACGCCCAGCTTTTTCCTCCCTGCCGTCATCCACACAATGCAGAGGAAGTGTGTGTGTGTGTGTGTGTGTGTGGGGGGGGGGGTAGGCAGGGTCCTGTCTGTGATTTATATAGATATATATAGTATATAGTATATCTATAGAGATGATGAGAACTTTCCCCTCTTTTTTCATAAAGGTTCATTTTTCTATAAAGGCTTATTCAGTCCTACAGTCCTTTTAATCAAAGACAGTGCAGTGATTTTACTCCTCGCTCCTTTTCCTCTTTTTTGTCCAAAACTGCAGGGGTTGGGGTTCCATTGTTTTCTGTCACTAGATAAGAAGCACTGTTTCAGACTGATGAGGCTGCCTTTTTTATCTGCATATGTTTAATAAGAGCTTAAAGCTCAGGCCATTGGCGTTATTTCGTAATTCCTCCTCTGCGGCCATTCCCACGATGCTTTGATCAGATGGAAGGAGGCTCCAATTAACCAGAGCTGTCACTGTTCTTGTTAAAGGCCTAGCTCCTATCAAAAACCTGCACACCACAATGCAACATAAGCACTGCCTCATAACGTTAGAACAGAGAATTATGTCTTATGTCACTATGTGATGTGCAGGAAACTTGGATTACAGATTTGGAGAAGGGAAGGTGAGAGGTGTCTATGTGTGTCTAATTTTCAAGATGTCATTTTTTTAAAAATATGGTTTGTTGGCCCATTTTCTGGCCTTTTGTTTGCATATCGAAATCTGAGGCAATGTTTATCTTTTTATTTAGACTATTAAATATAAAAGCTTGACATGTTCACTGGTCTTTCTTCAGTTACAACAACAGTCATCTCAAGGCGCTTAATAATGAAGTCTGAGTACTGGATAGCTAAAATATGAAAAAGTCCAGCCCTAATTATTTTACATTGGAAAGGACAACAATGACAATTTGTGAATAGTAAAATACTTTTAGCATGATGTTGTTAGTCACAAGCACAAAGAAAATGTCATTTTCATTCTGCTTTCATGCATGATTGAGCGAATACAACAGCTGTACCACAAAAACAAAAATCTCAGTCCAGATGGAACAAAATACTGGAGTTTCCAGATGGTACTCTGATTGGCTGGAAACTGGTGGACTACCAACAGACTAGTGGATCAGAAGGCTAAAATTAGCTAATAATCTCTAGTGATTTAAGCTACATTAGCTTGACAAACCAGCCTCTGCATGAGCGCACTGTAAGATCATGATGTCAGCAACACTGGACATACAACCTGTTTTCATCCTATCATGTACTGTTGTAAATAGAGAAGAAAATATAACATTTGAAGATGATTCCATAAAATAATACTAAAATATGCCTTTATTAGTACGGGTCTCAACTCGCCAAATCACAACTTTTTTGAGATGTGTTGCTACAATCAAATTTAAAATGAGTAAATGGAAACAGTAAAATTTTGCAGATTAAGCCATTTCTTGCAGATTTGATATGTTTTCCATTGTTTATAAATATGGATTTATGAGTTCCTTGCATTTTGTTTTTACATTTTACACAGTATCCTAACTTTTTTGGAATGGAGGTTGTACCTCTCATCCATGGCCAATTTAAAATCACAGGCTACCCGTGTCTTTGGCACTACGTGAGAAAGCCAGTACCTGAAAGACACCCAGGTGCATGGAGAGCATGCAACCTCCACACAGAAGTCAAGGTGCAGATAGTTCATTTTTCCATCACAGGTATCACAGCCGTGTGACAGACTGGTGACCTGTTGAGACTTTACCCCAACTTTTGCCCTATGAAAGCTTGGAACTAGCACTTTTAACCTTAAATCAAATAAGTAGTTAAGAAGATGGATGGATGGGTGGATGGATGACCCTACCCTGTTCCTACTATTACATTCTGTTATTACTATTACAGTATATTAGTTGTAGACAATCAGTTGCATTAGTTGTATTTGTAGTTGACAGTTGTTGGTAGAGTTGTTGTATCTGTCACATGATTAAAAGCAAAGTTCCTCCAGTTCTGACGTAGTGTTGAACCACACTGATCCAACCCACTGTGTGAACCTGGTGTACAGCCACTGGATAAATGATGACAGAGTAAAACGTTAATATATTAAGTGATATTAAGTATGAGTGTCAAAGGTTCCAGATGTAAAACTGGATCACTCGTATTCTTTTATCCAACTGACCACTAGCGTCTGCTGACATTTAGCTGGAATAATGGTTATCATATTGACGTCAGGGTAAGTGTGCTGGCATACACAGTACAGCTGAGACCTTTTAGAGTGTAAACAGCGAAACCAAGTTTCATGATATTTTGTGTGCAAGCTTCTTATTATGTATTATGGAATTCTTTTGGCAGGCTGACATACTGCCATTAAGAGAGATATGACTTGTTACAACCAGCTTCTGATTCATTTCCCATCAGGATTTTGCAGAAGAATTGTTTATGAAACAAAATCATATCAGAAGGGAAACATGCAAGAGCACATCTGATTGCCTAAAAGTTGCTGGTGATGAAAATGTCATCCGTACCCAAACATGACAAATATGTCTACCATCTACACTGCTGCCAAGTTACAATAAGCACTCAGTTCTTCCAGATGTTAATTGGCTCTGCTCTCAAGGACAATGTGCAAGGACAGCGGAAGAACATATCAGCTGTGTCTCTTTATAATTAGCAGTCAGCACACAGGCTGAATAAGCATTCACTTTGCATCCCCAGATGTGTTTGTAGCTCTTCAGCAGACTGGAAGAGACCAGGATAATGGATACGTATTTTTGGTAGGATGAAGGCATAAACATAAACCCTCCTGGCCTTTCACTATCTCTGTTCTACCAATTAAGCAGCTGCCTTTGTCCTCCTCTCTTCTGTCACTCTCAGGGCATCCAGCTTTTGAGTGGCAGTTTGGTAGTTTGGTGGTTGAAAGAAGGAGACGACACATTCCTCTCTTCAGCAGTTCTAACATTGTGGTTCTCCTTTAATTATCCTGTGAGGAATGGCGCTCTCACAGTTATCAGAAGATGAGCTCTGCCCCAGTCTTTGGCCCTGAGCCCGTTGTGTGAATGAGAAGTTCTGTGTGTGTGTGTGTGTGTGTGTGTGTGTGTGGTAACTCTTGGACTTGTATTTCTATGAGGACTTGATGGGCTGAGGAGTGAGAATGAGAAAAATAGTTCTCATTTTGATGAGTTTGGATTATTTCTGTGTATGTGGGAATAAAGCAAAGCCATAGTTTGGGAAAGAGAGAACATTTTGCTATGGTTCCCCTTGACTTTGATTGATGGCCTTTTTAAGATGTTTTGAGGATACTCGACATCTTCGCCTTGATTAAAAAAAACTCTCAGCTTGAATTTATTTTTCACTTTCCTCCTTAAATTTCTTCTTAATGTATGTTAAAAGATTAAATCAGATGCTTGGACAGTGCCACTGTTTCTGTCTTTTTTCTCATCTCTTATCTATTATTCATGGTGCTTTTGTTCTTTTTGTCCGTAAATGTGCTGTTAATGTTGCACAGACTATGGATCTCAGTGGAACTAGCCAGACTATATTTGTGGAATGTGGAAAAAACACATCTTTCTGTCTTGCTGAGCATACTGTACCACATCTTCAGAGCTAAAACTGTTCAGTCGGTATCTGTAATCACCGTGGTATGATGTCAAAGCATTATTTCTTTCAAGTTTAAAGGCACTGGGAATACTGATACAATAGTTGTCTATTGGTTTGTTGTAGGCCAAGTGAATCATTTAAATGAATTATTGAATTATTGAATTATTGTTGTCTTTTATAGTACGTCTTCATGACCAGGTACAGTAAACACTGCCCAGTTCTGCTTGTTTGATTTTCTTTTATAAGAGGACCAAAAAATCTCTAACTATCAAATATTAATACACTGGATAGGCCAGATTATCCAAATTAGAGGTGAGGATATGAAAAGGAAGAAGAGGAACCACTTTCCTCGTGTCTTACAGCTGTGATTGTGCAATATGACCAAATTCAATATAGAAAAAAATGTCTGTGATTGTTTAAGCATGATTTAATGTAACTAAAAAACATGTTTGCAGCATTATTTGAATACATATATTTATGTTATTCACGCCTGAGGATAATTTAAATGTTTGCAGTTTTTTGGGGGGGACTTTAGGTTTGCAGTGTCACATAAAAGTCACCTAATAGCAACATATACATCTGATTGATTCAGATTAAGATTGGTTAGATTATAATTAGGCAATATGTAATTTAGTTTTGTTGTTCTCTGTAAAACTGAGACCACTAAAGCCTTGTAGATTACTTTTTATAAACTACTTTCTGATATCCTCTGTATTCTTCTTTTCCCAGCTTCCTAGCATTTACCTCAGGAACTGTACTGGATTTAGTCTGGATTATATTTTAAAATTCCACTTTGGTTTAGTATTTGATTTTCTCTTTGTGTGATTGTACAGCTCTGGACTTGTCAATATTGGTCATTTTATACCATGATCGCCCCTTTGATTGAAACATTCCCATAGCTTGACTTGGAAAGTTTTGGGCTTTGTGAAAGTGACATCAGGTAGAAAAATGTCTAGACGTTAATGGTATTGTTATGTGTCCAGTGTGAACAGCAACAGCTTACAGTTAAAGCAGTAAAACATTTTCTGATGCAGGTATCCAAAACAACCTGCAGGCCAGTATTTAGACATCTGTTAAATGACAGGTACTAAGATGAACTTGGGGACTTTCTCAAATGTGAATGCAGCAGTTCTACAGGTTTTTGTACACAGGGTTGTTGGTTTTTTTCTTGTTTTGATTTCATTCATTTCATCACATTCTTTAAACAAACTACATTCAGAATGCCTTCAGTTTTAAAGGAACAACAAATGACATATAAGAAAACTTACTTAAACATTTACTTATGACACATTTGCAGATTATACATTAATGATACATTTAAAGATAATTGCAGTCATTAAGATTACTCACAGGTGACATGAATAACATTGACTATTTCTGTGAATAGCAGAGAGGGTCTGGAGTTAGAAAATGAACAGTGGTTAGAAATAGTTTGCACACTTTGTTTTTGGGACCAGATGAACCTTTTCCATCAGCTTCTTCATTTATAAAGGCAAACATGAAAAATTTTCACAGGATGGCATGTATTATCTAGTCTGGGTCCTGAGCTTTAAGAGTTTTCCTCCTACTTTATAGATAGAGGAACCACCAATCCAACCTCAGATCTACAGAAACTGGTCCAAGCCTTATCAGGGGAGGGTTATCTCCATGAGAAAGAGCACGTCATTGCATCTCCACCCATCCCCCAGAGACAGGGTTCAGTGGTGCTCCATGGAGACGTCATTGCAACACTGTCATCTACATCCAAGATCATATGTCCTTTCTTCTTTCTCTCAACCCTTTCAAATTAGCTATCCAAGTTAGACATTATGAGATGTATTTTGATGGTAATATTGCAATAGAGGCATCACTTATGTTTGACACCCTAATTTTTTTTATTCTGTAGCTCACTTGCTTTAACATTTTAACCAAAGCAGCTGATAAGATGCTGACAGGAAGTGACCAACCCGCTCCACCCATCTTTTCAACATGAAATACGTTCGTTAAGGTCATCCTCATCAAAGCATGGTTTCCGCTTTATCTACACTGAGGTCTGCTGAAGTAAACAGGGATCAGTCTGAAGGGTTTCCTGTAATTAGCCAATTAGCACACACAGGAACTTGAGCATAGCACACTATTTTCATCAAAGCAATAACTCAGGCTCTGAGATTACATTGTAATCTGAATTAGTGACTCCTATTCTGCTTTTGAGTTTTCAAAAGTAGAATGGGAGGCCTCTCAGCTCGGATTGTAGAATACATTGGTATACAGAGTTCATGGTTCACTCAACAAAGCAAAGGGTCACCAGTTAGACTCAAACCCGGGTCACTGCTTTCTGGCCATGCCCCATGTGGTTGTGCCTGCTTGCCCACTGAGCTAAACTGGCACCCAGTAGCTTCACTTTCATTTCATCTGTCCAATGGACAAAATTCTTGAGTCTTGAGGTTTGTTTGTAGACCTTCTCCTGTGTTCTTTTTAGAGAAGAGCTTCTCTCAATGCTTCTTTTGTCTTTTTCTTGCTGTTCTGTAATAAAGTTTTTGGCTTACTAACTGATGCTGGCGGAGTCTGAGATGTAGCTCAGTTTCTCTGAGCATTGCAGCACCTGGTTGCTACTTACTCTGTTAATTCCTAGCGTATTATTAAAACACCAAGTGTTTGTTCAGGTTTTAGTTTGTATAGAGGCTGACGACTCTCTTAAATTTGCTATTATCTATTAAGAAAAATTATAAACTGAAGTTCTGTAGTGGTGTCTACTAACTACCTTGGCAGTCCTTCCAACGACATTTTGCACAGCTCACTATTCTTGATAGTTTTTACCCTTTTAGTGTCGTTATCACCAGCTTTGCCAGTACTGCAGAACTATAGCACATATTACACTGGGAGACAACAGTTTTAATCTCACTTTTTTCCAACTCAAATCTACCCTGTAATTATGTCTGCCAACTCGATATCCAGCTTCCAAAGTGGTATCTCTACATATAGTGAAGAAACTGTTACGTTGAAACAGAAAGATGAATAAAAACTTCTCCAGCTAACCATAAAACACCTTGTTATATCAGACCTAGTGAAATCGCCCTATTAGATCCAGTGAGACCCATCCAGTCCTCATTACGCCCTTCAGTGAACTCGCTCCCATCTGCCCTGCCATCAGTCACCAAGGAATATTTAAAAGCAATTGTCACGAAGCGCGCAGAATAGATTTCAGACCTGTCACAGAGGGAAAGATTATGCCTCACTGACCAAATTAAGAGTAAAGATTGAATGTTGTGAGGGTGATCTCTATGGCCTTGTTCATTTCTCTATTTTTCCTGCCAATTTTTTTTCTCTATACATGTTTTTTCATCTTTTTTTCAATGTAGTATGCTCTCATTGGAATCAGGGAGGATTTCTGTCAGGAAATCTTCTTAAAGCAGCACTTGGCAAGATTTTTATAGGGAAAAAAATGCCCATGTGATCAGGCTAAATCATGAAGCGCAGCTCATCCACACTAATGAGGAGCTGAAAATTTGGCCCATTTTCCCTACTGAAATGTTTGTGTCTGGGTTATCCCTGCTGGGAAGTCTTGTATTCCGAAGTCTTACGGCAAAGATTTGAAAGGATTCCGGCAAGGTGTTTTCCCAAACTTCTTGGCTTTAAAAGTAAACTTATCCATTGCTGGAGTTTCTAATTTTTGTCAAATAGAACAATTTCTGCAAGGGCACAATATTCTCTGACCTAGCTTTACATCTATTCTAAATATAAACAGTTCAAGATCTCTTGTTGCTGTTTTAGCTTTAGTAAAATCTTCTTCATCCCAGAGAGTCTCAGTTTCTCTTCCTTCCCTTCATCCAATCTGTGAGACATGCAGCAGCCTCTCATTGGGCTCCCTTTAAGCTTATAGCAATCATCAGAGAGCCACTCCACAGTGACTCATTGCATTTATATTTAAGCCTCTTTCTGTCATCTCTACATGTCCACTGATCCAACCATCCATCAGTCAGCACCTCTACAAACAACAGGCCTATCTCACTGCTGCACCAAATCTTCTTAGGGCCTAAAGAGCCATTGACACAATGGATCTCTGCTTCTCCTTGTTTTCTCCTTTCACCCTTTTTACCAGCATTTATACTTATGCTAACCTTCCATGTTTTCCCTTATTTAGTCTATCTCATGGCTTCACTAGTGTGATTCTTTGTTAGAAGCAATGTTCCCAAAGGAGCATAGCCCACACATACTCTCATCACTGTCACTTATCTACTCCATCTCTCTCCACAGTGACTGAGAAACTGATACCTACACCTCCTCTCTTTAGAGATCTCTTTACATGAGGCATTGTTGCCATTCACATTTCACCTGTATAATTTAGAGCTGGAGAAGCAATAAGGCACAAGAGATGTTCATTAGTCCAACAAGTCCAATTCCAACAAGATATTTTGTCAAATCTGTAATGCTTTAAAGTGAGCTTTAAATGCTATGAATCAGAATAATTCAGCTTGTAATGGGTTTCACCTCACTGTGTAGCTTTCTATAGCTTTTGGCCACAGGGGGCGCTCCTCCACCCCTCTCCTCTGGAATATTTAGCCAGCACAGAAATAGTGAGTTTTTTCAGGTAATAGTTTGCTTGGGAAGCCTCTTGTTGATTGGACTTGATTGCATCACTTCCTTTACATGTAAATAGTTTTGTTGCGGTAACAACTGTGGCATCTAAATAATGGTACTAATTAGCAGGAAGGTACTGCTGTGCAGTGAAGGAAGCTAATCCATAATGCATGACTTGTATTAGTGTTTAAACAGCTTGTTTAAAATGTCTGTTTGAAACTGTATTGTGGGGTATGAAGAATGTTTGTTCATGTAAGTGGTTTTCCATACTAATGTTTTGCTGTACATTTATATCAATAACACACACACACAGGAGTCCTTTCAACATAAATCACCTCGAGGCAACTGTTGTTGTGATTTGTTGCTATATAAATAAAACTGAATTGAATTGACCATCCCATGGTTTCTGATGAGTACACACAAGCATACAGTACGCTTAAGAACTGGCATCCATGTTCCAGGTGCATATGTCCTCAGTGTTGATTAAAAGGATGTCGTGACTATTCACAACAACCTCATAGCAATTTATATTATAAGGCAAAGCCCCTACAATATTAGAAAGAAACCCCAACAATCACTGAATGCCCTGTGAGCAAGCACTTGGTGACAGTGGGAAGGAAAATCTCCTTTTTAAAAGGAAAAACCTCACATACAACCAGGCTAATGGAGGGACAGCCATCCATTGGGATACGTCGGGGGCAAGGGGAAAGAGAAAAGAGTTTAATTAATTCCTAGTTATTGAATACAATAGTGGTGTATAAACACATAGAGTGGAAAGAGATGAGTGAAGAAGAAACGCAAAGCGCCCTCAGCAGCTTAACCTTTGCAGCATAAATAAGGGAAGGTTCAGACTCACCTGATACAGTCCTAACTAAAAGCTTTATCAAAAAGGAAAGTTTTAAGTGTAATTTTAAAATTAGAGCGCATATGTGCCCTTAATCTAAACTTGGAGCTAGTTCCACAGGAGAGCGGCCTGATAGGCCAGAGCCAATGAAGAGCAGCTAATATGGGAAAAGTCCACTTAGAACTCTTGAGTCAAACCACTCCAGGGCAGTTCCTTTAATACCAACAGTGTGTTTTAATCGCTGTAGCTAAATACTGTGGTCAAGAGTATCGAATGGACAAGCACTGAGATGAGTTGACTGCCAAAAAGTCATCCTCCTGTATGTGTATGTGTGTGTGTGTGTTCATTTATATTGGGTTCATATACTTTCTGCATATCTGTGTTATGGGTGCCTGAGGAAAAAAGGTGAGATATGCGGTTTCTGTTGACTAATTCCATGATTCAAACCACCCTCATTTTGCAGGAGAGGGTGACATTCCCCTGAGAAAAGCTTTGACTACAGTAAACACAAATTATGCATAGTCAGTCTCCAAAAGTTGATTCTGTTCATCTGGACGTAGCGTTTTCAGTGGGAGAAACGTTTCGTCACTCATCCAAGTGACTTCTTCAGTCTCAGCTGACTGCAGGTTTCCCCAATCTTATAAACAGTACATTTGCATAATGACTGAAACCAGCCCACTGAAGGAACAATGGGCTGGGAGGTCAGTTCCTTAATCTTAATTATGCAAATTCTCATGACCATTGATCAACAACCACTGACCAAAACCCACTGATCAAAGACCATGAGTACCATTCACAGAGAGTTGGGGAATGGCTGCAATCACAGCATTGTAAGATGGTGAAAGATGTACCCTTAGGCCCCCTCCTCGATTCAGAGATGGTCTTTCCCTTTTCACGTAAATAGCCTCCTTGACTCCGCGCTCAAACCAGCGTTCCTCCCTGTCCAGG
>VUQG01001727.1:0-11665 GCA_015106755.1 Etia nguti | reverse complement strand
GGTGGTTCGATCCCAGGTTGCTCCAGGCTGCATGCCAAATATCCTTGGGCAAGATACTAACCCCATGTTTGCCTACTGGTGGTGGTCGGAGGGCCCGGTGGCGCCAGTGTCCGGCAGCCTCGCCTCTGTCAGTGCGCCCCAGGGCAGCTGTGGCTACAATGTAGCTTGCCATCACCAGTGTGTGAATGGGTGAATGACTGAATGTAGTGTAAAGCGCTTTGGGGTCCTTAGGGACTAAGTAAAGCGCTATACAAATACAGGCCATTTACCAAAACTGAAAACAATCTAAATAAAAAAAAACTTTTCTGGCAGAACTTCTCTGACCAGCTATGCAAGTTTTCTCCCTTGGTAACCATCAGTCTGTCTGTTTATTCCCTGCGTTCATGAGTATTCATCTCCTGGGTTCCTTACCTTTGTTCTTCACCTGAGCTTCATCCCTATGTTTGTTAAGCAATACATTTGGGTGTGTACCTATTTTGTTCATTTGTCACCTGCTGCCTATCTATAGTCCACTCTTTGTTCTTTTAACCCACCTTCTATGTCCTGCATTTGGCTCTTTTAATCATAGCTGTTATTTTGGGATACATATTTTTTTTGTCCAGCCCCTGATTGGGAGGTGTATACTTTTATCTTTCCCTAAGATGTGGTCTTTCCTTGTGCCCTCTCCCCTCCAGCAAACACGGCACAGTGCCGGATTATTTGTACATCTCTGGTGAGCATTTCATCACACGGTTTCGTCATGATGGCGCAGCTACGTGCCACAGCCAGATAGTATCAACGTCCAGCATTATTTCCAAGAGTCCCGCTCTATAGTCAGGGGAAGCGTTAAGGCCAGGCAGAAAGCCTGTGCAGGTCTAGTTTCGCCTCCTCCGCCATATATTAAATCCCACCCACTCCCTTGGAAAGTCAAGGGGCCATAAAAAAAGCTCTGCAAGAGAGAGAGGAAAGGAGGAATCATTACGCGCAATTTATAAACCATTAAGAGCCATATTAAAAAGGCTGCAATCTAATTCACCCAGCGGTGGGCTCTGGCAATGATGGTGGCCAAGGGGGAGAGGAGAGTTCATTTAGGGAGTGTGTTTTGGCCACTCAGAGTGTGTGATGTTAATAGGGTCCGGGGGGTCACCTCTAGCCAAGGGAGGCTGCTTACCTCTGCACGGATGCCCAAGTCAGCAGTGGGAGGGTAGAGGGAGGACAGGAAGGCTGACAGAGAGAGAGAAATGGGAGGAAAGGGGATAAGAGAGTTGAAGAGATATGATATTGCTTACACATCCCACCTAGTCCAGCTGGTCATCTCTTAAAAGTAAATGAGGTTTCACAGCTGTAAGAGCTTAAAGAGTGTATACTGGTGAAAGGAATGCACACATTTGCCCCTTCAACTGCTCGAGCGCTTAGTGGGAGCATTATTACAACTTTATTCTGGATGGAGGATGGAGCAGAGCTTAATTTTGATGTGCAGGGAAGAAGTCAAGGTCCCTAAAGTCATCAAAAATTTCAGACTGGATACAAGACTTTAAAAATTTTCCACTTCATATAATAGCATAGTCAAAAAAAGTTACCTTTGGTCTGAATATTTCCCTCAGTACGCACAATAGCTTCAGTGAGATGCTTGACCAAAAACATATGAGACATTATGAATTTAAGATTAAATATAATTACCACCAGCAGCACAGGGTTGTAGAACATAATAGTAGATGTAGTCCCTTTGTACTACTAAGAAAAAATATATTATAAATGCAATCATGATATAAAGCTACAATTTGTACTGGAGTGAGGGGGTGAATTCATTTGTCTCGCAGCCTGAAGAAAGAAACTGCTGTGAAGTGTGGTAGAACAGCAGCAGATACTTCTGTGTCACTTGCCAGATGGCAGAAGGGTGAACAGACAACAGTCAGTGTGGGTATAGTGTTTTAGTATCCTTTGGGCTCTACATGTACACCTCATCCCACCTCTCATCTGCTGGATTGGTGGAGGTCATATGCTGTGGGGTTTAGTCACTCTCTGCAGAGCCTCCTGGTCTTAGGCCACTCATATACCACACCAATTTGTGATGTGCACGCTTAGAATGTCTTCTGTTGCCCCTCTGTAAAAGAACTTGCCACTGTCATTTAGTTCTTCTTTATTTTCCTTAGAAAGAGCAGCAGTTTCTGAACTTCCTTTTCCCGAGTTGAAATTTGTCTCTGTTATCAAAAAATTGATACAGAGGTTTCCAAAGAAAAGTTTAAAAGGAAACTGCAAACCGAAGCTGGACACAGTTCCAAAATTTTAAGGAGCGTGCCCGCTAAGCCTAATAATAATATTAATAACAACTTAGATTTGTGTAGCACCTTTCAAGAAACCCAAGGGCACCTTACAAAAGAGTAAAAGAGGATAATAATTTAAACCAATCTTTTTTTTTCAGTGTAATTGCTAGGTGCAATTTGATTGCCTGCGTTATTTGTTATTTTGCGCACTTAAAAAGAAATGAAAAGTCTCTCATTTTTATAGTAATTTCATTTTAGTGGAGGGAGACAGAACATCAATCAAAAGTCCTAAAAAAAACCCATTACATAAAAGTTGTAAATTGATTTCCATGGATGGGGCCCATCTACTAGAAAATCTTAACTGAGAACCTCTTTCCCTCAGCCAGACCACGGAAGATGAGTCGTGGATGGGGCTTCCAGCACAATAATGACCCAAGACATACCTTTAAGGCAACAAAGGACTGTCTAAAGAAGACACACATAAAGATCATGGAGTTTGCTGTTTTTGTCTTTTTCACAATGAGATTATGTCTATCTGTCCATTTAGTGTGAAGCTCCCATCAGGACATCATTATTTAAGCAGAACAGAAAACACAGGATCACAGCGCTCGTGACCTTCTTTACACTGGCTTCCGGTATGTATATAGAATAGATTAAAATTGATTAATTGAGTGAGGACTTTCAAATCCTTTTATGGCCTTTCACCTCCAGTAGTTGCCGAGGTCTCTGACCTCTTAGTGCCAGTAAATTTTTAGGCAGATATCATCTTACTGTCTCAGCGGAAAACTAAAGGAGACAGTCCGGACCCAGAGACTGGACCAAAGAAATCATTTCCACTGAGTCACTGAGTTATCTTTTTATTTAGTTTATTGAACTTCACACTTTTTCTTAACACTTGTTTGTGCTATATAAATAAAAACTGCTATTTCTCCACATATATTATTATTTCTCTGTGCGTAAGCACTAACCTAGCTGTGGCCAACTGTTTTTTTTTTAAATTATTATTTCCCTCCAAGCATGTTTGGAACTCACTGAGACATTTGCTTAACCTGTAGACAAAAAATATGTTAATACAGTTTGCTTTAGAGGTGTTAGGAAAGTTGAATTTGATGTGACTCTATGTACATATTTTTAAAAGTTTGGTTTGGAAAGCAAAACAAACTGTTCTTGGTTGTTCTACAGCTTCAGATTTACAGCAGCTTTGCCTTTAATTGAAGTCACTGTCCTTTGAAATATGTCAGTAGTAAATGAAGGACTATTTAAAAAGTGACACCGGTTCGAATATTTTGATTTCCACCAAGTAACAATTTATTTTGATTTTGGATTATGGATTTGTGCTGCAGAACCATACGGCACATCATCCAAATAAAATGCAATGTTTAATTGTAGGTATAGATGTACTTGGTCTAATAATAAGGAAAAACCCACAGCATTTAGTAGAGAAACAGGAATATAAGTGGAAAAAAAACATCATCAGAAAGCGCTGAAGGACAGTCCACAGCACTAATGGGACTGCTACTGGAGAGAAGAATTTTAAGCACTTTTGGTTCTAATAAGAGTAGAACAACTAGTTCAGTTTATATCTCTGCAGTGTTGATACAATATACCTGGACCACATAGATATGTCTATATTGTCTTTGTAGGGAGACGGTCAGGAGGTTCAATAACTGTGGCGTTGAGAGCGTCTGCTCGGAGCCCGAGGCCCTCTCTCACCATATCAAAACAACGCCACAGTCAATACAATCCAAATTGAGCCCTCATGCAGAACACTGCACAAATCAATATTCTTAAAAAGGTTACACGTCAAACTATTAAATACTTTATCGATCCCTGAGTAATATGCAGTGCGTATATGGAAATCTATAGATACTCTATGTTGTTCTCGTCCTATAGCGGTGAAGTAAGAAACATTCTTAGTGTTTTAACTTCTTGGCATCACGTAGCAAAGCACGGGGAAACTAATGATAACTAATGCTCCTTCTTTTTTTGAACATCTCGTAAACTTCAACGCCAAAATCTGACACTTTGTTTCCCACATTTGGTTTGACATTAAGTTTTCTCCCATACAGAAACAGAAAAGAAGGGAGACAACATTTAACAGGGCTACCTCTAACTCAGCCCTTACATAAGCGATGTTAAGAATATCTCAGGAAGAAAAAAAAAAGACTAAACCTCAGGTTGGGAAACATTCATTTTCTTTCTTATGGTTGTCAGCGTTCGGAGAGAAAACTCTCTTGCATCTCTCTCATCAAACCAAACTATCACAAACCCTAACATTAAGTTCTTTTTCACATGCCAGCCAAATGTCTTTCAACTAAATGGAGCAGCTGCACTGAAATCACAGAATGTACAATAAACCTGTCACAGTCTGTATTAGCAGATGGGAAATGGGAAAACAAAAGCATGTGTCGCTGAGGATTGCGATTTTAGCTTGCCAGGTGTAAATCTGGCAAATAGGAGATAAAGGGAGAGCAGAAGAGGACAGGTTGATCAAGATGGATGGATGTAGTGATGGTGAGTACCAAGGTGACCAGTACAGCTGAAAAAATGTAAGGTGAGGTGAATAGCGAAGAATCGAGAGCCAGAAAAAGTGCAACCGTGCTTATTAATGTGCCAGAATGATCTGGTATTACAGCGATAAAGATGGAAAAACTGAACGTTAGAAACAATTACATCAATCTAAGGCGAAGAAAAGAGGAGTTTCATATATAGAACCATAAGCTGTGAATTAAAAAAAAATCATAAGTGGCACTTTCGGGCTTAATGGCGTTGTTGATAGCTGCTTGGGCCATTATAGCGAGTTGAGACGAACATCACCGGAGGGACGAGGGATGGAATATTGTATAAGGACACAGAGAAGAAATAAATGACCAGATGGTGGTTATAAATGCACAGTCAATAGAGAGACAGAAAAAGCAGCAGAGGAAAAATTGAGAAAAAAAAGGGCACAAGAGAGCAAGAGAAAGTGAGTGGGATTGAGAGAAAGGGGACTGACAGTGAAGAATGCAGGCAGTTAAAGATATCTGCCGAGTGATCTGTTATTACAGAAAGAGGGAGACAAACAGCTTCTTTCTTTTGTTTTTTTTCCAACAGCAAAATAAAGACACTCATCAATTTAAATCAGCAGGGTTCCCGGACCTCACCTTTTATCTGTCAGACACTGGGTGGTGAAGGCCTGTTCCTCCCTCCTCTTGTCCATTCATCACACAGAGGAAGAAGACACCCCTCCAGGGGCATGCTGGGTAATCTTGCATGGCCGGAAACATGGCGATGGTGAACGGATGGCGGCGGGACCCTTTGTTATTTACTGCTCACTTAGCCCCTCTGCACCCTGACACACACACAATTTATGAGGACAATCGTCAAAGCCGCTGCGCTTCACTGGAGCACTCCCTGATGGATGTACATGAATCCAGGAGAGGAGAGGAGAGAGAGAAGCAGGGAGACAAAGATAGAGGTTGGGGTGTCATACAGTTTCCATTACTGTAAATTAAACCACTCACTGGGCTTCATAAAAGAGAGATTTGCATCAAAACAATTGATCAGAAAAAACATTTTGCAATTAAATGTTAAGCCCTGAGACTAAAAAAATCATTTTAAATATAAACTCTGCAGCAGCTTATATTACTGCCGTGCAGTCCCGTCTCATGGAAGGAGTGTGAACTGAACTACGTGCTCGTATGTCTTGCGAAATGCCACTGAATGCACCAAATGTCACCAGAATGTCAGCAGTTCCACCGTCTGTGTTTTGAGCTTTTATTTTGGTGCATTCACTCTAACAGACACCTCTTTTCCTCACTGCTTTCATCCAGTATTCACATCCCCAAAACTCATCTGCAACGTCCCCGTGCTCTTTGCTAAGGCAGCGGACAAACAGTACAGTAAGTGTTCAATCATAACAATCCATTAGAATAATCACTGATAACAAGTCCATTTTCATAAAAGAGACGGGAGAGGGATTAATGAGCTTAACCCTACTTATGTTCCATCCATTTTGTGCTGTAAATCAATAATCCAGTAATAATGTTCTTCAGTGGGGCAACAGAGCCCCAAGAGCAGCATCCTCTCTCTCTTCATGAGTTATTTGAGCTGCCCTACTATCTCCTTTGTTCTCTATAAAGTTGCCTTTTGGGAGTGCCAGGACCAAACACATATATTTTTAGTGTTTTCTACACAGTCTGGTGTGAAACAACACGAGGGATTGGTGAGACTCCAAGAAGCACAGAGCGCACAGACGGGAAAGGGAGGGGAGGAGGAGAAAGTAAATGAGCAGAGAGAAGGAGTGATGGGGCCAGGAGACCAGGAAAGAAGAAGAAGAAGAAGAAGCAAAAAAAAAAAAAGATGGAGGGAGCACATGGTAGTGGAGAGGTAGGGAATTTTACAAGACTCTGTTTAATCATCCTCTCTCTAACTCTGCGTCAAGGTGCAATGCTCCTCTCTTTGTATCCTAATGTTTCCTTTATGCATCCTTTTAGATTTTAATAGCACTGAAATCAAAGACTTTCAGCAGCCTTCTAACATAATTGTTGGGTCAGTTGCAAATGTTTCCAGAATATAAATTAATGCCACAAAACAGGAGCATTTCAAAATTAAAGCACATTGTGATGCTCGTACGAAAAAACAAAACCTTTGTCTTTCAATTTTTTTTTCAACTACTCAGTAATGCCTCAGTGAGGCTGTATGCTGCCATAATTCTAATTTTTTATATTAAAAAATCATGTGAACCCTGAATTTTTGATTTCTTGCAGTGCTGTCATGACAACCTGAGGTATTTTTAAGCTTGCAGCTGGATGCTATAAAAATAACATGCAGCCATTTTTTATTGGTTGGCCCGTGTAGGTACATGAGACAGTTAAAACACGGACTGATTACAAAAACTTTTCAAACACAAATTATTTCCATTTGCACACAATAGCAATTTCGGAAAAAAAAATAAAATTGCTGGGATCATTTTTATTAACCCCCTGAAAAACTGACCTTTTTACTGAGCACAATCCACTGCTGTACAGTGTTGGGCTTTAACTTTGTAAAGCTCAAAACTTATAAAATCAAGTTAAAACTGTTTTTTTTTGCTAGGGTTATCATCCAATTTGCACACATTTTAAAAACTTCAGCAAGGGTCTGAGCTGTCACTTGAGAAAGCATCATGCCAAAAACAAAAGAAATCAATTTAGACTTAAGAAAAAGAATTGTTGATGCTCACAAAGCAGGAGATGGATATACAAAGTTATCACAGCGTTTCCAAGTGTCAAAAGTTGGAGTGAGAAGCATCATCAAGAAATTCAAAGAGAGTCATACGGTATAGAACAAGCTTGGCAGAGGTAGGAAGCAAAAGATTTCAAAGACTCTGGAAAGAAAACTACTGAGAGATGAGTCTAAAGAGCTCAGAACAACTGCCAAGACATGAGGGAATGACTTCTCAAAGAAGACAATCACTAGAACCTGGCACAGAAATGGACTCTGAGGGTGAAGACCAAAAAAACCCTCCACTTCTGCAGAAGGGACACATTTAAGCGAGACTGAAATATACTTAGGACAACCTGGAGAAAGACGCATATTGAAAAAAAACACCCTTTTTCACATGAGGTAGATATAAATAAAGCTTTGGTCACAGAGAAGCTGCTTATGTTTAAAGAAAGAAGGCACCATTGTCCCCACAGTGAAACACAATGGTGGGAGTATTATGCCTGTGTGTCTGGAACTGAGAATCGCGTCAAGATGGAAGGAACTCTGAACAAAGATGGATGTCTGAAGATTTTGATTGAAAACCTAAATCAGTCAGCAGGAAAACTGAGTTTGAGTCATCACTTTGTCCTGCAACACGACACCGCCTCAAAACATACGTTGGTCCTGATGAAGAACCACCTCCAGAAGACCAACATGAATGCTGTTGACTAGCCTCCACAAAGCCCTGACTTGAATCCTATTGAAAATCTATGGGGTAAACTGAAGACCAAGGTCCATGCCAGAAGACCATCAAATCTGGAGGAGCCTAAAAGATTGGCCAAAGAAGAATGAGCTGGGATTGCTCAGGAGACGAGTGTGACATTTGTTTAAATCAACAACAAATGACTGCAGGCTGTTATCGAGCAAAAAGGACAGGCTAATAACTTTGACCCTTTCAGTTATTGTGAAATAATTTTATTCCTTTGTACGAAGTAAAATAATGTAAGCACCCAAAATAAACTAGGATGTCTAAGCTATGTTAAAAGTTCATTTCATTGTTTAACAGCAATTTGGAAATACTTAAAAAAAAAAAAAAAAGAAACTCTCTGTCCTCATCTGTATTTCATGAAGAACTGCATACTGGACTCTTATGATGGAGGTCAATCATAGAAAATACAGCTGCTCTTCTACCAAATAGATATCACAAAACAACACATCTCCTCACTTTAGCAAGTACGTAGCTACATTAGGTTTTAGCCTTGTCTAACCTTACCCCGAACCTTAACCTGTACCCAACATTAAAAACATGTCTTCACTTTAAAATGCAACGATTTACACAAAGTTGGAGTTTCATGTAGTCGACGTGTGGTGTAGCAGCTTGCAATTTTGTTTAAGTTTTTCCACATCCAGTTTTATTTAGATTTACTATAATAACCTTGCTGCTGTGCTTCATAAGCTCTCTAACTGTTCCTGATAGCTTCAGCATGGTGTTTAAAGTTGTATACATTAACCTAAAAAGGGAAATGCTAGAGGATGTTGCTGGAAGCACTACAAGGCTTATTTTCCAAGCTATATTTAGCTTGCTTCCTGGTACGTGTTTACTTTGATCTCTGCACTTTTATTGTTTTTGGTTATAAATGTTAAGGCACTAAAAAACAAATGTGGTGTTGATATGTTTTAAAGTAGCTGCTTTGCATAGCTGAAAATAACTAATTTTGTAAAAAATGCATAAAAGTAACGTATGATGGTGGATCTTGCTCTGCTAATCTGTATTCTGTATGAAACAGTGCCAGTGTGGAGCTTTTAGGGACTTGAGAGTTTATGCACAGGAGAATATAGATGACTGATTATTTCTTCTCTGTTGCAGGTATGATAATAATAAATAAAAACAACAACTACACCCCCCCACCCCTTCCCCAACAAACAAACAAACAAACAAACAAAACTCTGTGCTGGATCTATTTTAAATGTTTTTTTCTGTTTGGGTTTTTTTTTTGGTAATGCTACTGTGTTTACACTCTCTTAGGTAGGGGCTTAGAGTATGTGTACAAGAAAAACAGTGTGAGTGTTTATTTCCTCACCATTGCATATGCTAAGAGCATGTGCAGCATGGGGACCCTGTGAATGCTCTGTCCTTCACACTGGCGGTTATTGTGGCTGTGGGTGGCAAAGAAAGTCCTCAAAGACTTTCAAGGGAAGTTTGCCTTTTCAGTTTCACACACTGTCTTTGCTGGTACAGCTTCTGATCTTTAACTTTCTCCTTTCTCTGTTTTCCATCTCCTTTCCTTTATTTTTCTCAACTTTCTATTCATCTACACATTAGATCACCTACACATTCTGTCTTCAGCTTTTTGGATTTTAAATTCAAACAAACAAAGTAAGAATATGAATATATTAAAAAGGAAAAACAGCAGACAAGCAAACTTATCATTGTGTAGAATGGAAAAATAGATATCACTTTGATATTTATGCACATTTCTCACAACACAAAATTTGTTTTTCCAGATGATGAACCTTGATGGATTCAAATTCATAATGAAAACAGTTTAATCTCACTTGATTTGTAGTTGATGTCCTGACATCCGTTTTACAGTGAACACATTTTTTGGACCTTGATTTTTCTTTCTTTTTTTGTACACCATAATGAGTAACCGCTGCGACAACTTAGAAGCTAGACTGAATGGTCATGCTATTGCAGTATATTTGTGATATTTCAAAAGATACATAGAAGAATTGGTCTCTGTTCTTTAACCTCAATCTGCATACTTAGCGAAATACCTGTCTCTATGGCTGCATAATGCTTTACTGTGTTTCCCAATTAGTTGATAACTTTGTCTGTCTGCTGCTTAACTTTTTACTGAAAAGAACTGCTTAATGTGGCTGAAAACAACACAAATGGGACTAAACAAAATGAGCCATGATAGTGAAGTTGTAGTCGAGAAATCAGAAGCAACAAGCTAAAATACACTATAAAGCTCTGTTGAGATGAGGGGGCAGGTTCAGAATTATGTTATGATGTGAAGCTTTAAATTTAGTTATGGTTAAAGTGGGGCAACTTAAATATTTAGTTACGATTCAGGATATATTGTAGTTATTGGAAGGAACAATTACCTCTGCCAAGGAGGTAGTGTTTGGTGTGCATGTCATTCTGTCTGTAAACATGATAGCGCAAAAAGTTTTGATTTAATTCTGATAAAACTTTGTGGGCGTGTAGAGTGGGGTCATGTTAACAATCCATTAAAGTTTGGCTTAGATTTTCATGGTAACTTAATGATTTATTGGCTTGAATATGACAAAAAGTCTTATAACTTGACCCTGTCTCTTACAAGCGGGGTTTTCAACAATGGCATTCTGTCAGGACAAGCAAGGCAGCAGTGCTTGCCTTCTCAAATAAAAAATAAAAAATCTCTGCTTGCCTTTCTGTAAAAGTCAGCGCATCCCAATGATTTTCAACATATCGAAAGTACCGTATAAAGATTTAAAATATCATGTTACATTACACCATTGACCTCTCCTTCAAGGTCATAAATAGATCTGAAGGTCAAAACTATGTTTCTGCCATTTTTCACACAGACAGCATACAGGCATACAGGGAAAGCTATATGGGGAGCTTTAATATATATGTTACTTTGGACCTCTGACCTCTTTTTCATGATTAAATAAGATCAAATTTTCATGTCTCTTTTAACATGTCTCTTATCTTTAAAACTATACTTATAATTCTAATGCCTTTGTTTTTATTGGGAATATTTAAGAAATATGCTGGTTATGACTTTGTTATGTACAATAGATTAAGAGGTTATAACCATTTAAATACGCAATTTAAGTGGAGATAATATTTGAATTTCAGGCGCGGGACCACACCTAATTCACACCCCTTCCAGCCTCAGGCTATAGAATAGAATATAATTAGAATTCAACTTTATTGTCACTGCACATGTCACAAGTACAAGGCGACGAAATGCAGTTTGCATCCATCCAGAAGTGCTTTAGCCATGATATAGATATATTATAAAATATAAATTAGCAATAATATAGATATATAAATATATTAAAGAAATGGGTCTGTTATAGGTATGTTATAATGTACACGGTATGAAGGTATGTTATGAATATGCTATAACTATAAGTATGTACAGGCTGTAGTGGTGTACAAGCTATGAACAGGATATAAATATGAAAACTATACAGAAATATGAAATTAAAAAGCTATACAGAAATATGAACATGCATAGTAGAATTAAAATTATCGTATT